>MU388336.1:0-87710 GCA_022578535.1 Jackrogersella minutella
CTAACTTCCTTAGGGAAATCGATAAGAAATTTCAAGGGTTAAGATTTCGAAAGATCTATTTTTAGAAAAAAGACCTTCGGGCGGCGGTCGTGGGGCTAATTTAGAGCTAACGCCGAAGTGGTTGGCGTATTCCTCAGCTCGCTTAAAGACGACAACACCAAAAGTCCTGGATTTTGACTTCTTACTTCTCCTGATCAACAACACTCCTCGATTCGCCTGTATACCAGAGCTTGCAGAGAATGGAAGGAAGCCTAAAAGTCTGACAATCAGATAGGCCGTTATATCAAGAAGAACAATCCATCTTCTGTCTTCGCTGACTTTAAACTCGCCACCTTACCCAACGGAGGCAATTTTCGACGTTTCATTAAGCGTACCAAGTCCCTGACAATGGAACGCGGTATTCAGATTGTATCTCGAGATGGCCACTGGATCTATATGAGCTGGGCTTCTATGCCAATTGACGTCAAGGCAGCTATCATCAAGATTATCATTGACGAATACCCTACTATTCGAGAGTTCGTAGGTCTATGGCCTATTAACGCTGCTGCTGCGAATGCCATCGAAGCCTACAACAATAACCATAGGAAGGAACGCGTTCAAGCTTCTTGAGGGTGCCGTTGGGATTCTTAGCGTGTCGTTTGTTGGGGCAGCCGTCTTTCTGATTAACACAAAATTGTGAGGGAGAGGAGGTCGTTTGAGAGGCAGGAGCGGCAGAGGGCTCTATAAGAGGGTCGGGGGATGAATGCGGAGAGTTTGTCGTGGACTGTTGAGAGGCATTGATAGGAGGGGATACTGCGTACAAAATATCTATATTAGTTACTGCTCGAGGTGCCAAACACGGTAATAAACTTACAATCGAACTCATGGGGCCATACCACGCCAGGATAGAAAGTAGCCCACTCATCACGAGTAGCTTGAACGCGTTCCTTCCTATGGTTATTGTTGTAGGCTTCGATGGCATTCGCAGCAGCAGCGTTAATAGGCCATAGACCTACGAACTCTCGAATAGTAGGGTATTCGTCAATGATAATCTTGATGATAGCTGCCTTGACGTCAATTGGCATAGAAGCCCAGCTCATATAGATCCAGTGGCCATCTCGAGATACAATCTGAATACCGCGTTCCATTGTCAGGGACTTGGTACGCTTAATGAAACGTCGAAAATTGCCTCCGTTGGGTAAGGTGGCGAGTTTAAAGTCAGCGAAGACAGAAGATGGATTGTTCTTCTTGATATAACGGCCTATCTGATTGTCAGACTTAGGCTTCCTTCCATTCTCTGCAAGCTCTGGTATACAGGCGAATCGAGGAGTGTATTGATGGGCCGACATGATCAAAGGTCTTCGAAGGGAGGTCAGACAAATGTTGAAGTTCGCAGATTCGGAAGGGAAAAATTAATTAATGGGGTCGTAATTGAACAAATACCATTGATACTGTGCCAGAATTAGTTCAGAAGAGTCGTACGAAGGATTTATATCTACTATCAATCAATCAGCTGGCTCAGCACGGCCGTGTTTATACCTCTACGCATTGCCCATATCAGCTTACCGGAAATACTACACGTCAAGACATGTTTTGTCCTTATTCGTTGGTTTTTAACTTTCAAGGAGAGCTTCCACGGTGGCCCCGAGATGATCATAGTCGTGAAAAGTCTGCTTAAGCTGAGATGCCAAGACGAAAACCACACGCTCCAAATCTGCTATCCGGGTCTTGTTGGAAGCCTATTTAGATTACAGGTAAGAATAAGTTATTCCAGCAACCGGCTATTGACCTTTGCGTGGTGTCGTCTGGTCGTATGTTATGTGATTAAAGTCGTTGTAGCCTCGAATCGACTGGGGATGGCCTTAAACATGGTAGTTAAGATCTCCTTGGTCGAGGTATGATGAGTCTGACTAGCTAGGCGATAGGACTTCAGCTGTGTTCAAGCTACCATGTCCAAGTCCTGGATCAACACTAACATGATGTTTGGGGTCGAATATCAACATCTCCTATAATAGGTATGTAGTAACTCCCTCTGATCTACAAACCCAACCTTAGGACTACATGTGTTGAGGACATTACCTGATGAGCTGTACTGAAACTAATGATAGGTCTCAAGCAGGGGATGGAGCTAAGATTTTGAATCGGGGTGGCTCCCAAACCCAACAAGGCTGGATTAATAGTGTCGGCTTGGAGTAAAGGATGTGTGAAGTCTTGACTGACGGATTCCGTCTTTTCCTCATATGATTGCATCATCTTGATGTTAGAGTCCATCTTTCGTCTTTGACGATGCTCCATAACCTTGTTCTCCTTTGTTAAGAGCGAGCATAATTTCTTGTTCATTCTTTGGGTTGTTCCCTTAAAGTTTAGCCTTCCGTTCTTGAAGGTAGGACGGTACGCGGGCGTGTTGAATATTCCTACGGTGATTTGCGCGTTACAGCCGTCGGTACACTGTCTATGGATTTTCATGTTTCCGTCCAGGGATAAACCGATATATGAAAAAGGGAAAGATTGTACGCCCGTATGTAGAGTGGACATCGCAGAATGCTGCTTAAGGTTCCCATTCAATAATGTTTACCTCCGGGCTCTTGACACGTCTCTGGACAAAACTGTGATGAGCATCAAGGTAGGTAGGTACTCTAAATTTTGATGCGTCCCGTACCTAGGTAGTTGGCTGACCGTTTTGAATGGGACAAGATGGATTTCATGGGAAAGAGTAACAACGACCAGTATTTCGATCAGGTAAAACCCTTGACTAAAGCCGGCGTTCGAGGTAAGTTTGATGTGATATTTTACTCGTACCTAGATTATCTCAGTCACTTCTATCACCTACACATGTAACCATGCAAATGTCGACGACATACCCAACTGCTCGGGTATCAGTGAACCCAAAAGCTGAGAACTCTTTCCTGGATTCCACATGGTAAATTGATAGTCCCGTTTGTGTTAATATTCGAGTAGGAACGAAAGTTACTTCCAGGTAAGGATACCTACAATGTAGTTATTCACTGCTGGCTATGTGCCTGTTTATCTAGGTAGCTGCCGAAGTGCTTGATGTTATGTATGGTTTGGAACCTCGGAAGTAAATAATTTGTTCTTGTATCTTTACTTGTTGAGGTAGTCAGGTAAATCTATCTCGAGGGAGCAGACTATGGGAACCCCCCTTTACTCTATTGAGATGTACCGTCATACACCTTCTAAAATCTTAGTTGGTGTGAGCTTTACGAACTAAAAAGGGGCAATCAAAGTACCTCTAAAATCACAAGAAATATAAATTATCTGCCATCATTCAAATCATGTAAATATTCTTAATAATAGGTATGAATGACAGAATGTCACTAGCGATAGCCTTCGCTCTTGGTTAGGGTAGAACTAACCATGGTTGTCTCTAGAAGTAGTTTTCAGTATGTACCTAGGTAATATTTTTTCCTTGATTGTCCAACTATCCCTTCGATGAGACTGAACAATCCACCCAGATCATATGGATGTCTATTGGCGGAATAAACCAACACCCTAGGTACATCAGGTAACCTCCTTATTCTCCTCGCCTCACTTTCACGCTTCCGAATCCAGAATCACCACATCTTGTTAGACAGCACACCTCTCATGATTCTCGGGTTGCAGAAAAATTCCGCCAGGAAGCGTCGTAATATTTTGAGGTTGTCTTTGCAGACTCCTCCAGCTCTACTTTCACCTCTATGTATCTCGTCTAATCAATATGGTGTAGTGTCCCTCTGCCTCGATGCTAGTTTCACATATATAATGACTTGATGGATAATTCATCATCTCGGGACTATTCATTCCGCCCGTGACCCAAGACGGTAAAATATGCTTCTTACTCAAACCGGCCTTGATAGGATGGGAGATCCCAAGGATTCCACGCTCGAGCTGGTCAGGCTTTAAGCTTCGTCGGGATCATAGTAGACCCCAAAGCTAGTCCCTTGATGGAATCGATCGAGATGTCTGCGCTGTTACGGGTCGAGTCGGTCGAAGGATGCCGGCGAGATGGGATACCCTATTCGGCATTTCGCTCGGTTCCTCCGCCCGCGCCCCCGCGCCAGAGACCATAAAATCCTTCACAATTCTTCCACATCTTGATGGTTCCGTCTTCGGAACCGGTGGCATAAAGCTTCCCGTCCGGCGAGAAGGCGACGGACCAGACCGGTCCGTGGTGACCCTTGTGGATGTCTGCTCGAGTTTGTCAGTACCTTCCAAGTAAGGTTAAGCATAGGAACAGGACGAACCTATCTCGACGTCGTCGTCCCACCTGTAGACCCTCGCCCACGTGGCCGGGATATCCTCGCCGACGACGATCTTCCTACCTCTGGGGTCCACGGCGACACTCGCTACCTTGTAACCCATCTTGGTACGCTTCAGCTCGGTCATGGCACGGAGTCCACCCCAGAAATAGACAGATTTACCGGCTGCTACGGCCAGGACCGGCAATCCCTCGCCGATGTCCGTCTTGGACGTATATTCGGGAGCCAATGCGCAAAACTCACAAGATCCAATCTCCCCGTCCAGAACTTCCTGCTGCACGACGCTTCGGCTGGGCAGGTCAAACCAGCGCAGGGTGTTGTCGGAGGCGGTGATTAGGATGTTCGGATCCTTGGTCCAGACGATGAACTTGATGGAGGCGGTATGGATGCCGGCCCCGATCTCGAAGGCTGAGGAAGCCATTATTGTAGACGGCACGATAGCAGCGTCGGCATGGCCGCCATTTGTAGCTGCATCGGAGTTGTGTGTGGGCTTCATCTCGGTTAGATCAAAGATGCGAAGCTTTTTCTCCATGCCACCAGTAGCGACGAGATCGGAGTTGTCTGGAGGATATGCCACAGCGCGAACGATGTGGTCGTGCTGTAAGGTAAACAAGAGCTCGCCGGTGTGAGTATCCCAGATTTTGCTGTCGGTCGAGGTCAGCCGATGTTCGAATATTCGATGAGCATTGCACCGCGGGAGGAAGAGGATAAGCTTACGCAGTAAAATCCGCGGAGGCGGTAGCAGCAGTCGCCGCATCGGGGCTCAGCCTGGCTTGCCAAACGGCACCTTTGTGGCCTATGAAGGTGCCGATCCAGTCGCCAGTTTGACCGTCACGAAGCATGGGGTTACCATCTATACGTGTCGAAGTAATTAACATGGGACGTCGAAAGGTTCATAGCAGGATATATGCGAGTGCCCACCTTTACACGCTGAGATCAGGTAATAGATATCGTCTTTCTCTAGTGGAGAGAAGCTGATGTGCGGGACTGGACGGGAGTGACCGTGGCAGGTGAGAGGGACATATTGTCGAGGAGCTTCTACGGTAGTCATCGCGAAAGTCGGTATTGGTTGGAGGTACCTGGAATGGCTGCAAGTTTCGCAAAACCGCGATGGCAGATTCGAAATCAAAAGGTAGAAGGCCGAAGTTCGGAGAGTTTGGATCACGTATGCGCCGGAGCAGAAATATCGACGCGCCGAGTCGCGTGTGCTTCAAGCAACAATAAGAGTGGTAGTCGAGGACGTGAGTAGACACGGCACAAAGGGATGAGGTGTTTCGGCGAGAAACGTATGCGACCAACAGGTGAGAGAAGAATGATTGAGAATACGGAAAGGGGTTAAAACGGATGTTCGTGATCAGTCGTAATAGTTCATGAGGTTATAATCGCAATAAGATAGCCGAAGCAAAATCGAATTCATTAAAGGACCGGGGAGTGGGAAGGAAGTGGTATTTGGATCAGCGAGGATCAAGTTGTGGTTATCTCTGAATTAGAATGATCTCCAAGCTGAAGGGAAATGGAAAATGGAAAATTAGAGTCCAAAGAACAAAGTGATCAAAGCGCGAGGTGTCCCAATTGAGAATGAGAGACTACCGGGGGGGGGGGGAGGGATGTCGAAAGGCAGAGGAAAAGTCAAGGAAAAGAGAGAAGAAAAATAGTATGGAAGTTGGGAATTGAAGGTTTTCTTTGGAATTTGGGGATTTTTGGAATTGGAATATGGATCGAAATATGAGTTCATAGAAAAAATAAATTGATTTAATAATTGACGAGCCTCATCGACGCGGCGGCGAGTCTACCTAGTGGATCCATCAGGGCTAGCACTAAAGATTTTTTTTTTAGGGCGACGGACAGCGGACGCTAATAAGGGGTCAAGTAAGCTGGTAAGGCCAAGGTTGAAGGTGAAGGTGTTACCTACTGCCGTGGCAGTGTGGGGTAGTGCGTGGGTGCGTGGGTGAGTATGTACCTAGGTACTTAAGGTACGTAAGATGAGGTAATCAACCCCTCGTCGATAAGAATAGAAAACCCCACTTGCCCACTTCAGAGCTCGCATAAGGTACACATGTAGAAGCTACAGCCTACAGAGTGTCGTCAGCAAAGCTGTTGCCAAAATATTTCGAAGCCGTGGATTAGATTAGGATCTCGTCGTTACCTCCTACATCTTCCATCATCAGCTTTTCCCTTCTTTTCCCACTTTCATTTTCTGCGACAATCTGCCCTCCCCGCTACGAAACTCAACAAACCAACCTTCGTCAGCTCCCCTCCATCTGAGCAAAACTTTACCTACCCAGGTAATCAACGAGATATTGCCGAAAAAAAGAAAATCGTGGGTAGTCATTCGGTCACAGTATGGCCGACTTCAAGCTGTCCGCGCAGCTTGTCGGTCACGATGCTGATGTATGCTTCCTCTATCCTTCCTATCGTCCCCATTTCACCCTTCTTATCTTCAAACTTCCCTTCTCTTCCTGTTTACTAAGTAAAGCTAACTTTGTTGTTTTCTTTTCTTTTCTTGCTATAGGTTCGACAAGTCCGCTTTCCAGCTCCTGAAATCATATATTCTGCCGCTAGAGATTGCACTGTTCGTTCTTGGAAGCGAACCTCGACGTCCCCCCCGAATTTCGAACCTTCCATAACCGCCAAGGGAACCGAGTTCTACAATAGTCTGACATACATCCCCCCTTCGCCAGACTACCCCGAAGGCCTGGTCGTCTCTGCCGGTTCCGATACTATCATCGATGTCAGGAAGGCCACCTCGCTTCCCTCGGAGAACGCGGAGCGCATGCTCATCGGTCACTCTCGAAATGTTTGTGCCTTAGCCGTCGTCCCTGGGGGTCAATATATCGTTTCGGCTAGCTGGGATAAGACGGCGAGGATATGGAGCGTCCACAAGTGGGAAACCGAAGCTATCTTGGCCGGGCACGAGGAGGCAGTATGGGATGTCCTACCTTTAGACGAAAATACCATCGTCACCGCCTCCGCCGACAAGAACATGCGCATTTACGACCTCCGAACAGTAGTATCTGGAGAGGTTCAACCTCGTAGCACTATATACACCTCCGATGTGATTCGAGCCCTTTGTCAGGTCCCAGCCGGCCATCCGAGCGGCGCCGACTTTGCCAGTGCTAGCAATGACGGAATCATCCGTCTGTGGAAGCTTAGCGGCCAGCAAGTTGGTGAGCTTCTCGGCCACGAGAATTTCATATATGCCCTCGCCACACTCCCCTCTGGCGAGCTGGTCAGTTCAGGCGAGGATCGAACGGTCCGTATATGGCGAGGGTCCGAGTGTATCCAGACCATTACCCACCCCGCCATTTCGGTCTGGACCGTCTCCGTATGCTCCGAGAATGGAGATATAGTGACGGGCGCGAGCGATGGTGTCATTCGTGTGTTCTCCCGCAGCCCTGAGCGCCTAGCCAGCCCGGATACTATAACGCATTTCGACGAATCTGTCAAGGCTTCTTCGATACCGCAGCAGCAAGTCGGCGGCGTCAACAAGGAAAAGCTTCCGGGTCCGGACTTTCTGAAGAACAAATCGGGCACCAAGGAAGGCCAGGTGCAGATGATAAAAGAGGAGAACGGCTCCGTCACGGCCCACCAATGGTCGATGGGCCAGCAGCAGTGGATTAACGTCGGCACCGTCGTCGACGCGGTCGGAAGCAGCGGGCGCAAAGTCGAGTACGGTGGGCAGTCCTACGACTATGTCTTTGACGTTGCTATTGAGGAGGGCCAACCCTCCCTCAAGTTACCATTTAACCTCTCCGAAAATCCTTACACCCGGGCACAGAAATTTATCGACGACAACGAGCTTTCGCAAAATTTCTTAGATCAGGTTGCGCAATTCATCATTTCCAACACGCAAGGCGCTACGATCGGGCAGGATTCTGGAAACACGGGAGGACCCGATCCTTACGGTACCGAGTCGCGATACCGGCCGGGCGATGATCTCAGCAAGTCTGGGCCAAAGGTCCTTCCTCAACGCGAGTACCTTGATATCACGGCCGCCAAATATGAGCGTAAGTACCCAGAATATGCCTCTTACTGTAATCCCCGTACTCTAATTCTAAATTCCGATTATGTAGCTATATTCAAAAAGATCCTTAGCATCAATTCTGCCCTTGTAGCCGCGGGGCGCAAGGACTACTCCCTAAACCCGCCAGCGCAGGAGGTGCTAGCTACGGTAAGACAGAAGTTGGAAGCGAATCAGCCAGTGACGGACGATGCCTCGATCAACCTGGTAGTCATAATGTGTACGCAATGGGACTATTCGGATCGGCTCGCCCCCCTCGACTTGCTGCGGTGCATCGCGACGTCACCAGCTGTTGCCAAGTTCAAGTCGTCCGAGTTCGGCAGCCCGGCACAGATAGCTATCTCCGCCGCGCTCGATGGCATCCCAGCCGGTGGGCAACCCAACGAACACCACGTTATGATGGCGGCTCGCGTGATCGCCAACCTCTTCAGATCTACGGAAGGCCGAAAGCTGCTCGCCCAGCATTCGGAGGGGCTCGGAGCTGTATCATTTATCGAACGAGTGCTAGGCATCGGCGGCCATACCCCGTTCGGTCTTTTCAATCGTAACTTACAAGTCGCCTTGACGACGGTTATGGTAAATTTTGCTGTTCTGGCATCCAGGGAACCAGGAAGCGTATCGGCCGGTGTGCAAGTCCGTTTATTAACAGCGCTTGTCTGGGTTATTCAGAAGCAGACCGAAGGCGAAGTTGTATTCCGGGCGTTGGTGGCCGCTGGTACTCTTATCACCGTGATTGGCAAGTTCGCGCCAGAGGCGAGAAGCTTATCATCACCTATAGCGTCAAGCAAAGACCGCGTCTCCGAACCGCGAGTAAAGCAGATAGCCGATGAATGTCTATCGCTGCTGAGATGATCACGTCTAGGATCTCTTGCCGCATAGATTTATGTGATGCCTATGTGCAGAGCATAGATTTAACTTGTGTGACGGGTGCCACTGAAATACTTTAAGACTCTTAATCTTCTTGGCATCGCTAGGAGTCGAAGTTAGGCATCCCCTTGGTGAAAACCAACGGGGGGCTTGGTGGTTGGTTAACTCTACTAAAATAAACATGTGGCACGCTTCAAAAAGTAATAAAGATACATTACTACGACAGACCAGATTCTCTATCCAGACCAGTACTGCAGAAACATGTCTTGACTCGGCCTCGTCCCATGATTTTATCGTTCCATCCCTCGACAAAAACGTCGTATCAAGAGGTGCCCTTTAATGCCATGGTGGTCGACTCAGACTTACCTATGTATCATAACGTAGCCGCTATGTAGACTTGCCCCTTGCTATTTTCATGTCAAATGCCATTCATGTCTAAGCGATTATTGCATCTAGTCTTCGGGAGATGCTAGTTTCACAAGTTTCTTCGGTCCGGTGAAAGCGCTTACTCTAACATGTCAGATTGCTGGCGTGTATGTGGAAATACTACCCGCTGTGTTAGATTGTTTGAAACCTACGTAACAGCAACTGTAAAAGCAAGATAGATCCATCATCGGCAATCATCTCACTGCGGTCGAGCATTTACTTTGGCCATGAATGGAGACATTTGGAGTAATCCGAGGGGTTTTTTTTTAAAAAAAATTCATCGTGTTTTTTTCTTTGATATGTTGAGATGGGCATCTATTGACCCTCGGAATAACACTAGGGATATCCATTTCAGAATTTCCTCTCGCGGGCGTGAAGCGGTAGAGATAGACAGAAAATCCTTAATCTGCCTTCTCCCCGTAATTATTATAAGGTCCGGCCAGTAAGGGAGAAGTGCTCCTAGGCAATCTAGACGAACGCATTCATCCTTCCCTGTACGCCGATTCCAGATGCCAAATGGTATATAGATACAAAAAAGTTAAATTGAAGAAAGATTCGCGCTCGTCCCGTTCCTTCGCTAGGGTTGGCACCTATAAATTCGCCAGCTCATCTATCTGCCTTCATAATAAGAACCACAGAGAGCCCGCAGCGACGGGTAGGTAACCTAGCCAATTCCACGTGGATGAACTCGGATGCCAAAAACGAGCGGCGCCGCTGGTGGTCATGTTCGCTGCAGCACCTATCGCCTGCGTCGTGACGGTATAGATGGAAGCGAAGCCAAGATCAGTGCTGTTGAAGCAGTTGGATTCGTTGACCTTGGCGATCTTCTCATCGCCTGGAGCGGCAAATGTGATATCAGCGCACTAGGGTTAGATCCATTAGTTACCTAAGTTCCTTACAGCCATCGCGAACGCCGAGACTTACCGAAAATAGGGCAGCGCCGTGCTGCGCTATCTCGACGACTTGTATCGTCGCGTTGTCGCCCGGGTTGAAACTCATGTTTGCGGGCAGCGGTACCTGCGGCAAGCAGACCGTCCCGGGATAAGGACCCTTCGAGGGGCCGAGGAGTTGAAAGGGGGCGATCATGGGGAACGACATATTTTCCGGTCCGCCATCCGACCCGCCGGTGCCAAAGCCGAGGTTGATGTAGAGAAATGCCGTGTTGTGCCCTTGGAACCAACCAGGCTGGAACGAGACGGCACCGCCTGTGGTGGGCCAATATGATCTGTTCGTCGTCAACGATATACCACCACCTGTGATGACCATAGTTAGCATCTTGGTGCCCTCTAGAAATAAGAGCGGCAACACGCATCAAGAAGTCGAGGTACAGATTCACTCACATGGGTAGGACCACTGCATGCCGTACGGCCATGATGAATTCGTGATGAGATTGTCTCCTCTCCATCCGGGATAGGTGATGACTGTATGGGCCGCTGCTAAGGTCGACGCGACCACGGCTAATAATATTGACGACAGCATTGCGTTGCCTGATTTTCGCTTCCGTCAATGAAGGTGAGGTTGCGGAAAATAATTGCGCGCACACTCCCGTCGTCGCACAGCGATCGGTGATCTGAGATGCAACCGCCAAATGCTCAAGCAGGACCGGTCTTGAGCACGCAAGAAGAGATTCGCGAAAGGTGTCGTCAATCGTATAAGCCGACGTAGTATGTATACCGCTTTCTTCTACGCGGTTATCAGACTCTACTCTCGTTAGGGAACAACACGAAGTCCAGCTCTAGATCGGGTGTCGTCCTGGTCGTGCTGATGGGCATTAGCCCGATATTGGCTTATGGTATGTATGTTATGGCACTGCCGTTGGCGTTGGCGATGGATAATTATGAGCAAAGGATCAGGAAAAGGTTGTAGGGCAGAAGGAGCCCATTATTACGGACGGGTCGGAGAGAGATAATTGCGAGGCCTTCCTGGTTGTATCAATC
Organism: Jackrogersella minutella; assembly: GCA_022578535.1. NCBI lineage: Eukaryota > Fungi > Ascomycota > Sordariomycetes > Xylariales > Hypoxylaceae > Jackrogersella > Jackrogersella minutella. The sequence continues at coordinate 11,487 of MU388336.1, forward strand.
CGAAGCACTTGCATTGCATGGCCAATACCATCGATGGCTCCCCGCTCTAGAGGCCAAGGGTTAGGAGAGACGGGCGCGATTTTGGGTCGGGGCGGTCCAGTGAGAAGGGTTGGACGATGTGCACGACGTGCAGCCCAAGAGCTTTGCCCCTGGTCAACCGATCGAGCAGAGCCAATGAGGTGCTCCTGTAGAGACAGAGCGACTCGCTCGTTGAATGTAAGAATGAAAATGATTTGTCCAAGGGCAGCCAATGACATCGATCGACGACAAGGGGGGAGCTGTGGTTGGTGACGAAAAATCGTACCGGGCACTGCGTGGGACAGGGATTAGGGAGACTATCAACGGCGAGCAGCCAGTAATAGGAGCCAGCGTAAGCGCCGATGGAAAAGCCCACTCGGGAAGCCCCCAGTTTCGACGGGCAGGGTCAAGATTTTGGCGTCGGGACCCCAACCAGCCCCCAACCTATCTGCAACCTACCTGCCAGGGCCCAGCTCTGCCTACCTCCTCCAGGGCTCCAATGGGGGGCTCTATCTATACATAAGTCATGCTAAACATGTATGTATTGTACATATCATGGATGCAAGCATCATAGTACGTATACATACTACCTATGCGTAGGTACGGATGCATAAGGACTATTTTTAGGCGGCTTTCCATCTAGCAAATCATATACGGTAGGTATTGGTCAATTTTGGTGCTTCCTTAAACTGAATCACAGCGGCGTCTAAGCAAGTGAGCATGTCTGTATGTGATACAATACCGGGGTGCGTATTCTGTCGGCTGCTCAAATGCGCGTTAGGTACCTTGGTAAGTACATAGTAGTGGATCAGTACACTTACAGCAACCCCATCGCTGCTTGATTTCGCTATATATCCATCGATGCCTTTATAATTATCGAGGGGACATCTTAAGTCGGCACGTACAATTGACCGATGGTAAGAAGACGCAGTCTTGGCATTCGGGATATTTCCTCGTAGGGTGTTTTCAATGCGCCGAAATAAATTCCAAATTTCAGATTAAATTCGCGGCCTCGGAAATTTCTATACTTAGAAGAATACCCAGGGAAGATGCCCACCCATTTGCACACGATGGTGGTAAGATGTCATGTTCCACTCGTCGGAATGAGGTTGTGTTGGTGGTTTCGTTACATGAGGCGCAAGTGAGGCTTTTATCATCACAACATAATTAATGTACATTGTACCTATACCTATATCATTTACATCAGTGCGAAAAGAAAATGAGTTAGATAATCCTAAACATAACGTTACTGATAGAGTATTTGCAAGAAGATGTGGAAAAAAAGGACGGTAGGGAAGAAACTTGACGGTGGTAGATATAGATAGTTGATAGTTGATAGTTGAAGGCAGAGGTAATCACGTGCGCTAAGGGCAGAGCATAGTAGGTACTTGATTATCTCATACCCGTGGACACTGTCACTAGTCACTAGGTACAATACAAAATATTATTGAAAATATTTCAACTATCTAAGCAAGCTAAGGTAACTAACTACAAGCAAAGCATAGTGCGATACTTATAATTCATCTTTTTCTTTAACAATATTCTCCCGATCGCCCACATTTTACAAAACACACTACGTACTTCTTAGGCTATTGCTATCAGCATAATTGGCTACTACATCTTGTCAGCCATGACCTCGGCACTTGATGAGCAAGGAGCTGAACCTAGAGATGAGTGGACCAGGGTTCGCCGCAAAGGACGACGCCCCATGAAATCATCCGGGCCCGTTAACCCTTCGCGTTCAAATGCCCTTACTCCCGGTCTGAAGCAACGACTTTCGTTCTTATCTGCCTCCGATATCGAAAAAGAACATCATCGCATCACGGATCAATGGCGAGCGTCAACGTGCCGCAGTCGACTACAAGAAATTGTCAAGTCTCGCCCATGCACATCTCACATTACTCTCGCCATTTGCTTCGGCCTGGGCTCCTTCGATCCCGAGGATGGCTCCTGGGAGAGCAAGCGAAGAGCACATGTACAACTAGCCGCCTTTTTAGATATAGTCGAGCATCTACAACACAACAACCCGCAGCCGATCCGCTGCCTGTTCCAAGAGCCAATTTTTAACGCTGCTGACGAGGTATTCATTCGTAATCTTGGCTACGAAGTAGTCCCGTCGCCAGGAGGATTCGAACAAGTCAACGCAGCCACATTGGTGTTCGGCATCCATCTATACAGGGACGTCTATGCGCAGGCTATCGCTCATAGTCTGCCTGCAGCATTCATTGGGACTCCCCGGGAGGTTTGGGAAGAGTGAGTACAACTTACCTTGCCTCGCAAATTTGAACTAAGCGTTGCCCCCTCATCTGTCAATCTTCATCCGCTACGTCCTCCCCTACCTAACACCCAGCAGATGTCACAGCTCCGATCTTCCGGACTGGATTCGATTGAAAGACTTAGACGAGCGGTGTGACAAAGTCAAGTTCCCCGAAGATCCGGGGTACAATACTTTTTCCAGCACTACAATCCATTGGGGACGGCAGGATGACATGTGAGCCATTTTAGGAGGCTCTCGCCATCCTACTTACATACTTTCCCGTACTAAAGATCATCGACGAGACTTCATGGATAAGATCCAGGTATTTACTGGACGATTTTACCGGAACTTGGATTCCAAGACACCAACTCACCGCTGAATGCATCATAAACACGCCCCTATTGTTAAGGACGAATGATCTGGGGCAGAGGAGGGGCCGCCGTGAGTTAAGCATGTCTGAGTACTATCTAGGCTCGTTGTTTTTAAACTGTACAGGTTGCAGTGATCAAAAGCTCAGCTGTCTCCGGGACGAGGGTTGGCCTCGTGCGGATCTCTATCAGTTTGTGGATAGGAAGTTTCAGGCAGCATGCTACCTCCTTAGACGTAAGAAAAATATCTATTTACTTATAATAGGCACGATGAAGCTATTATGACTAACTATTCGAGAGGCGCAACGCGGAATATCGACCTACGTTGTATCCTCTGGATTAAGTTAATTGCCTTGTTTTCTTGACGGCAGTCTACCCTGTATAGGACGAAGCGCATTGGTAAGGTTGGGTATCATGAAGAACTTCACATTAAAGGCGAGCAAACGCCCGTGTTCTGGCCCAGGTATTCGCGCTTGGATAAGTAGGTACCTCTAATTTCAGGCTAAATGCAAACCGGTCTCGCCTCTCGCATTATTCACATCATACGGGGGGTTTTTTTTTCTTTTTTTTTTGCAAGGCTATGAGTACTGCTGTCGGCATGGCCAATAATGACTATTTAGGCACGCAATAACATTTGATGGCTTGGACTCGAAGGCCAAAGCAATGTTTACTTTTCGTTCAACAATGGCATACCGATCAACTGTGTGGATCTGAACCGATCATAATCTCTTGCAGATCTGTTGTGTATCTCTCCACTTAATTTCTCTCCTGACTGTCCTCTAAAGTATCTCCAAGTAGCACTTTTATTTATGTAAGCGTACTGTAGATTTCGTGCATGTTTTGCTGCGAGTACTTGTATAATGTCTTCTGATTGTTTGCTTCGAGGACTACGGGTCAAGTGGAGATGATGGTGCGAGGTCACGCTCAAAATTTGGATCGAACTAATTATCTCGTACTATGTTCCGTCATCTCTTTAACCCACGCCTTATGCTCCTTGGCAAGCTTGATCGGATCATTCATCTCGAAGGAGTAATCGAAAGGCATGTCGTCTGTAAGAGACCCTGATTCTTGATCGCCCGCGCCGTGGGTACTCTTGCCGCCGACGTGCTGAATCAGGACGGGGGTCACCGCCCAGCGTAGGCTGTCGTGGTTGTCGGCCCAGCCCTCGAGAAACGTGTCGACGGCGGCGTGGCTATCTTGCGTATCGCGGTACAAGGGAAGTAAGTGGTTGAGGACCTGACGCTGCGGAAACACGAGCCCCTGCGCGCAGCATCCGTATCGATGCATCAGATGAACACCCGGTGCTCTCGGCAGCATGCAATTGCGGCCGGCGGCGAAAAACAGACCGATTAACATAGGCGTACATACTCCGCAGAGGACGAAGATGACCGAGACCGTGAGGATCTTTCGAAATGCGGCTATGCGCCAGCGAAGCGCTAACAATATAAAAATTTCGACGGCTAAAGCTGCCAGGCTCGACTCGACATACAATGGCCATTCTTCGCTATTCCAGCCGAGGAGTCGGCCGTCATAAAAGATGCGTAGGTAGAGAACTACACGGGAGAGAAAAAAAAGAGAAAAGCAAGTTAGCGAGACTGGCCAAGACGACAAGACGGGTAGAATGAAATATTCGTCGAAGGGCGCGAGGGGCATACAGTTATCGCGGCCGAGCTCTTGAGTCTTTCTTGCGGCAGTGCGCAAGGCACTGAGAGCACGGTGATACCACCCATCCAGAGCGATCACATCGTCTTCCAAGGTCATGGTGTAGTTAGGGTTGACCTTGGCGCATTCGTCTAGCAGGACGGAGTAGTCAATCTTCTGCTTCCGGGCATGAGCTTCATAGTCTCCGTCGATTTCGAGTTGTCGTACGAGGTCGATAGTGTTGGGGTCGGCCGGGTAGGCGGGGAGACTGTCTGCCATGTTGAGGAGCCATTGCTGCCGAAAATCTTCGTGCTGGGACTGGTCTGTGTGGGCGAGGAAGACGACAAGGTAAATGCGCCGACGCTCAAGATCGTCTAGACCTTCGAGTATGGAACCGAGAGTTTCTTTGAGATATGAGAATCCATGTCGGCTCACGGAAGCGATGCCAACACAGAGTTCAGGGGTGGTTGAGTTGGTCCATTTGGTCACGGTGTGCAAGGCTGCAAGATTCCCGAATTTTTGCGCCTGGGCCTTGCGAAAGGAGGAATATGTCAAAATGCGAGCAGATTCGGGTCTGAAGAAAATGGAAGATGGGTCGCGATAACACCTGCTTCGTAAGTAGGCGGCGGTTATACTATAGCAGAGGAGGAAGCCTAAGAACGACACGACGCCGCGGTTACGAATATTGACAAGCATTGGAAATTTCCCCCCCTCTAGATTTTCGATCGTCCTCCGAAATCTGATGAGGCCTTCTTAGCGTGTTTTTTTTTTGTGTGTTTTTTTTTTCTCTCCCTCTGGCGGGGGAGAGGAAGACAACAGATCGTACCACAATCGTGCTACAACGTAGGTATTACAGGAATAGTAGCTATGCGATGATGATGTTGATAGGCAGCAGAAATAGTGGTGATAGTACAGGTGGTGATAGTTGTCTCTTGCAGTTGGCATTTGAAAGGAGCCAACCAATCTGGCTAGTCGTCCTTCATGCGCCGCTTGTAAAGTCATCGAGAGTGCATGGTGCCTAGATAAGTCACGTACAACGTACGACAGTTGGATATCCGAAGGTAACTTCCCTTCTCAAGGCGCGTCGGATAAGACGGATTGGATTTCCTAGGTGTCTAGGCAGTCTAGGGTAGGTACCTAAGCCTTAAGGGACCTACTTGGTATGCAGCCAAGGCTATGTTGCTTGAAGGCAATCTATGTAGTCTGCCGTGATTGGTCTAGGTAATCATTTTCTGATGTAGGAAGGCGGCTCAGTTCTAGACTTCTAGTCTTATTAGCGTTGGGATGATACAAGAGTTGTGTCTTATGTAGTGTATTATGAAGGTACCTAATATCATAATATCTATCATAATATACCCTAACTGCCTAGGTAGGTGATGATAATCATGCGTGGCTATTGTGGCTATTGTGGCTGGTGTTTCTTCATCTTCACTTAACCATGAAGCATATCATCGCCCTATTCTTGACTACCTAGCCAAAGTATTATGGATTTCCCATTCCCTATTTATGACCAGATATTTTGAAAATTAGGCACACATATGAAATTAAAACTATCTTAATAGGCTAAACATCATTACTATCGTTTAGTTTCGAAAATACAAGTTTCTACGAATATTCTGATATTTCAAAGCTCGAGTAGCCCCAAAACAGATACCAACACTTTCTTTCTCATACATTCCCATAATCATTCCACCAACAAAGGAATAACTAATCGTGAGCCGAAACCGAAATAATGATATCCAACTTTGTCTTTGGTCCATTGTGTTGCCAACATGTCGGATTCGGCGAAGTACAAAGAGATGTGTTCCGCCGACGCATCTTGTTTTTTATACCTATGCCCATCTTTGTTTCTTGACATGGATATTATTACTGTCCTATGCAATTGTCACTTGACAAATATGAAGACAATCTATAGAGATGGAGACCTTCCCGTCGATGGCACAGGAAGACTAACAGCGCAAATCGAATACCGAAGCAAGTAGCAGATAACAATTACAATTTAACCTGACTACTTTTCTAACAACACTCCTTCTCAACATTCAAATAGGAGAAAAGGAGTAAACATGCCACCATACACCCCCGCCCAGGTCATATGCGGGACTCAAGGAAGCAGACAGGGCGAATGCAACACCGTGCATATAGAACTACCTCCCAATAGAAAGGATTTACCCAAACCATTGAGAGATTGGCCAGACATTAGAGGTCTTAATTCGCTTCAGTATAGTCGCGAGGAATGGCTGAACGCGGATGCCATCGAAAGGGCCCTCAAAGCATATCGCGAAGGCCTCCCACAGGAAGCGCAGGACATAATCCACATAGTAGATTTAAGCATTGAAGGGATGTTCCATAAGAGCGAAAACGTCTTCGAAGATATACTAAGGAGGCCGTATCGGAGATTCTTCGAATCCTTCGGTCGAACTGAATACACGTTGTGGCCTATCAATGTTGATAATAATCATTGGGAGCTAGCAATCATTCGGAAAGGGAGACGAGCTGGCAATGGCAAGGACTCGGGTTTCAATCGTGTCCTCCAAGTAGCCCTCGTCGATTCCTGGAGGGATACGTCCGCCAGTCAAAGGAAAAAGATGATTGAAAGAAGGATGCGTCGTTTTTTTGAGTCGAGAAACTTCACATTTGCGAGCAACTGCCAACGTGAGATGTGGGTGCCGTGGCAGAGGGACGACTGGAGCTGTGGCCTCCGCACGTACCGGACAGCGAGACAGGTGATGGACCGCATCGTGAGGACTCTGGAGGACAAGGTCACTTATCACGAGCGACTATGGGCTCCTGTGAGCGGATGGTTCAACCCCGATTATGTGCGATGGGAGATGATTGGTCTCAACGCGTATGAAGCTGTCAAGTCAATGGACTATAACGCACGATTTGCGATCGAGATAGTTCGTGATGTACGTGATCAGGAAGGAATTCAGAGTGCCGGAGATCGCATGCGGCCCCCGACCGAACTCCCAAGTTTAGAAATCCCAGCTAGGCCTAAAAAGCGGGACCGGGATGACGAGGACAAGGACGAGGACGAGGACGAGGACGATGTTGAGTTACCCCCGCCTACTCGTAGGAGGGTCGAAGCGCTGCCTATACCTCATCAGCGGAAAATAGCATCGTCGCCGGTAAGTGGACGAGGTCAGAAAAGTAACACTGGTAATTCCTCCCGGGGGAGGGAAACAGTCTGGTCAAATAATGAGCAGCAAAACCCTCAACAAACAAAGTTCGGCCAACCCAGTGGGCGTAATAGAAAACAGAGTCTACCTTCTCATGGGCCGGCTTCATCCCCAGGAGATAAGCGGAGAGAGAAGGGTGGTTCTTAACAATGTCGATGATTGTTTATTTGTATTTGTATGGTGGTCAAGCATTTGTTTAATTAAGTTATGTTTACCTCCCGAACAGTTTAAATAGGTATATATATCCATGTATTCCAACATTTGATTATTGTTACTTTTCTTGCCTTTGTAAGGCGTGAGTGAGGCTCATGTTATGTTATTGGACTGACTTACATACCAAGTACATATATGATAGGTTGGAAGCTTGGAAATCTTTACTTTGGTTACCTAGGAGAAGAGAGTTATTATTAATGCGATATATGTAGTTATGCGTTCCATATAACTCATTAAGTAAATACATCTTGATAGATTCATCCTATTATACTGGTTATTTTTTAAGTTATAATCCAAGGCGGGGAATACCTAGTTGATGTACCTAATGTACCTAAAGTACCATGGTAAAAGCTACCTTAAAGTTTGTTTTTATTCTTGTTATTTATTCTTATTTCCTCTTTCTATTTTTACTACCTAATTTTATATCCCCGACATCTTCTCTTTTTTTTGCACCCAATACAATCATACATTTTATTCTCTTGAATATTGCAACTGTGCTCTTCCATCTTCATTGTTACAGTATCATCACATATTTTGTTATTGTCATAATATGCACCAATACGTTTGCGCGCCGCTCGAGACAATAACTCTATAATGATAAATCGTGGCTGGGACCTTGTCACATTTCGTCTTGTCGCATCTCGTCCTTGTCGATAGCAATATTTGCCTGTGATTCACTATGGATGACTTCGACCGAGACTCCAACGGGAGCTCGGACAATGAGCACGATGACGATCTCATGATCCAGGATGCGGATGGAGATGTCGACGTGGACGGTGACGACGAGAACGAGAATGAAAACCCAGACCATGATGAGGACGAGAATGATAACGACAATGACAACGACAACGGGAACGAGAACGATGACGAGGATGATGATGATGCGGATCAACACGAACACGAGGACGATGACGATACCCAAGATCACCAGCACCCCAATGGCTTGATCAACCCAGCCGTCGCTCGAACGTCAGCTACCCCGGGCCCCTTAGCGACCCCTAAATGGACACCGAGAGTTCGACCGGAAGTCCTCACCGCGGCGACATACGACATCGTCCCGACCATGGCAGCCCCAATGGCCACTAGTGTCAACGCGATAGCTATCACCCCTGACCTTCGCTACTGGATAACCGGCGGAAGTGATGGATACATAAGAAAGTACGACGGGCCGGCAACAATCAACGGCAAAACCCTCCTGACTGTGGCGCAGAGGCACCCGTTCGTCGACTCGGTAACTAAAGCTGGAGTTTTGATGTCGTATTGGGAGAACGCCGAGCCGCAGCCTGCTCCTGTGCGGCAAGAGGATCTCGTCCTCAGTCCCGTCTACAGCTTAGCGGTACACTCTCAGGCCTTGTGGCTCCTGTCCGGACTCGAGAGCGGCGGTATCAACCTTCAAAGCGTCCGCCATGACGAGGGGAAGCGAATCGCGTGTCTCAAGAAGCACACCAATGCCGTTAGCGTGCTCACCCTCTCTCCCGACGAAAAGAGCGTGATCAGTGGCAGCTGGGATAAAAACATCTTCGACTGGGATCTGAACACGGGGCAGGTGACGCGCCAGTTCGATGGGAGCGGGGGACAGATTTCTGCCATCGAGATCCGGCCGATGGGAGGGGCGCCGATTCCTCCCGAGGCTGGCGAAGAGGAAATTCTGAGCGATACGCTATTCAGCAACAACGCGCATCCCGATGCGGATGGCGACTTGAAGTTTGATATAGATGGTGGATTCGGCACGGAACCGAACAACGGCGTGAGTGGTTTTGGAGTTAATGCAACCGCCGGCCAGACATCCAATGGGAGGGATGGCATTGTGGATGCTCAAGGGAGCCCAGCGCATGACAGTCTCTTCGGTGGTAGCCCGACAGGTGGCTCCGATCTCTTTGGCGATAACGACGGGATGGGTGCATTCGGAGGCGATGACGATAATGAATTCTCACGAGCCATGATGCAAGACTCTGCCCAGGATGCCGACGTTACGATAGGCGACTACGATATGTCCGGTCCAACTTTTGAACCGGAGTCGGGCCAAGCGCCGCCCGTCCAGCAGCATCTTCCAGATGTGAATCAATCAGACTCTGCTCTGTTCGGCAGCAACGCGCTTGATTCCTTTGGCGCCGACGCCAACCAAGACCCCTCGTCTTTACCTCCTCTCCCGGACTTCTCCACGCCAGTCGCAGGCGATAATTCGTTCCAACCACTGCCGGTGAGTGTACCGCAACCGGCAACATACGGAACCCAAGGGGTGGCGCCACAGTCGCCTTCGACCGTATTCGCCGCGCCGCCGCAGCCGCCGCAGCAGCACTACGATATGACACAGACATCAGGCAGCACTTTTCTTTCGGCATCGATTGACGGACCTCTGCAGGTTTGGGATCGGCGGATGCCAAATCCGGTAGCACGTATCGGTAATAGGCCCGGTGTCCCTCCTTGGTGCATGGGCGCGTGCTGGAGCCCGGACGGTAATTGGATCTATGCCGGGCGGAGGAACGGCACGGTGGAGGAATTTAGCGTACAAAAGGCAAGAGGGGGGCGCATAGGCTGGCAGCCGGAGCGGATCTTCAAGTTTCCTGGCGGCAGCGGTCCGGTTAGCTGCGTTCGATCTATGGTTAACGGGCGACACCTGGTCTGCGCCTCTCATGATATCCTCCGGCTCTATGATCTTCGCTCGGGGCACGCCTCTAAACACTCGCCGCCACCTTTTCTCATCGTCCCGGGCCCACCGCGTGCTGGTGTCATATCCAGCCTTTATATCGATCCATCTAGCCGCTTTATGCTTTCGGCCGCGGGGAACCGAGGCTGGGAAGGGACAACTACCGAGGTGCTTATTGGATACGAAATAAATGTGCCTCATCAGTAGTCTTCGCGTCACTATGAGTGGTTTGCTCATATAGGTTTGTCTACATCTTTCCGGCGCTCCGGTATTCTCACGACCCGAAGTGAGGTTGAACGTAACGGCCAGAGGGAGCGTGTCTAGCATGAGCGTGCCTGCTACCGCGTAGTTGTGACAACTGTTTGAATGGTTTCGTGGCTATATTGGAAAGAGAAGAACAAATGATACCCGGAGGTGATTTGGAAATGGCGTAACGGTGCTAATCATTGTAGCTGGGTTTGGTGCTCGTGTATTTCGAAACATCATTGGACGAAGCGACTAGGAATACGCAACTTGCCAACGTTCTCGTCGCCTCTTAGCAGATTTGAGTATTTATTGAGCTGAGGAACAATATCTGAATACCATATGCATAGATACCTAGGTAAGGAAAAGACTGGCAATGACGCCAGATTTAGCACATGATTCTCACGTACACAAAAACCCCCCAGTATGGGATTGGTGATATTTAGATAATATTCCTGCAGCAAAGGAAGTATCTCTGTCCTTGCCTAGCTCGGGATAGCCCAGAGGTCGGAAGGATAGACACGGTGAAGCCAACGCACATCATAGATTCCCTTACATCTCCTATATCGACCCTGCCCTACTTCTCACCACTCCTTGAATCGTACACCGAATAAATATACCATTCCCGTTGAATCGAGTATGGGAAACTATACTGTCAAAGCTACAACTTTTAGCCAGCCTGGTAGATGGCTAATGCGTTCACGTGAGGGTTGATCAGTGAGAGGTTGAACGGCGTCACGTAGAGGTCTTCGTCCGTGATGGCTAAGAACATGGTGCCGTTCACGGCAGGGTCGCCCTGGAACGTGGTGGTGTTCGGTTGAAACGTGTATGCCGTATAGTTCCCAGTACTGTATAAGGGGGTATAGGTAACGTTGAGCTGGGAGACCCAAGCGGCAAATTTAGCAGGCCCAGCATTGGTACTAGTAATATAGCTATTGTTAGGGCCGGTTCTGTATCCCGGAGGATCCCAGTTGAGGAAAACTTGGCGACCGGAGTACGACAACGGGTTGCTCCTGTTGTTGGTGATCGCCGGGGTGCAATTCTCACCGGCCGCGGCGTACAGGCAGCTCTCGGCTGCGGATATGTTTGCGGTGCTGAGGGAGTTCGCATACGCACTCGTCGTTTCGTTCCAAACGTCGGAGCCGTTGATGCGGGCTGGGTTGGGCTGGTTATCTATGCGCAGGGGAGGGAAGTTCTGCCAGATCAGGCGAGTCTGGTTAGATGGGCATGAAGAGATGTAAGGGGCTAGGAGAGTCCATGCCCAAGACTGTGGGATTCCTATCTCGAACCAGACAGGCATCGGAAAGAGCCCGTCGAACTGACGAAAGATCATCTGCTGACGGGCCTCCGTGGTGATTGACTGTAAGAGTATCTGGGCTGTCTCGCGAGAGTCGAGGTGATTTATGAAGCCGTAGACGCCAGATTCTCCCCATCGAGTCAGCTTCTGGTTGAAATCGATGAACTCTCGGACATCCGAGACCGGATAGTTGTAGGCGCATTGGACCGGTGCTTCGCGGCCGAGCAAGTTCGATAGGGCGGTAGCGTGACCGACCTCCTGGTTAGCCATAAACTGGATGAGGTACCGATCCTCGGCGCCCAACCCGGCGGCTTCGAATTCGTCGTCGGTGAACTGAGCCAATCCCCATTGGAAGAGATCCAGTTCGATGTATTCTTGGTAGAGGGCTAGCGCAACGGACTCGTAGTCGAAGTCACTTATTACCCGATAGACCGGTTCAGAACCGTTGGTCCCGAGGCCGCCTCCAGGGGTGTACGGAGCCGGCTGTAGCTGATGAAGCTTTCCATCTGCAGGGTATTGCAATTTGTAAGGTTCTGGCGGGCTGGCTGCGATTGTCAAAGCCGTGACCTCTGTAGAGAGTGCGCCTGTGGTGACTGCCGGCGGTCCTGTGTACCGGCCGTGCGAAGAGACAATTGTGACATCAACAACTGGAGCTGTGGTGGCCGCGTCGGAGTAGTAAGTAGTCGTGGGGTCGGATACGAAAGGGACAGCAAGGGAATGTGGTATGCCGAATACCAGAACGCTGACACCGGCGAGAGTCGTGAAGAGCACCATGATTTTCTTACCGATTCACCATTGGATATGCATCAGCTTATAATGTAATAATAAAGACGTTAGGAATATCAATAGGTAATATGTATATATGTGGCAGGGTCAATTACACCTCCCTCGATCTATAGTAACAAGCCCTAGGTTTCTACACGTAACTTATTGGCGTCATAGTCGTACCGATCTGGGTAATTTCATGCGCCATGACATTCACGGATTTGATCAAGGAAGACTCCAAGTTTACGCGGTATATTCGTCATCGAGAGACTAACTTATATACTAGGTCTTCCTTTGAGCCTTGTCACAGATAATTGTGACGTCGTTTAGAGCGGAGTCTAGCTTGTGGCCGTGTCCGGGAATATGGGATGAGCTTAACGTCAACTGACGGGCCGGACGTTATTTGGTGCCAATTCCTGAGTTGGTGGACAATACCTTTCATGGTCTGTCATAGTTTAAGTACCAAATAAGCACTGGATGAAGTGAGGTACGGGCTATGTATATTTATATGCAGTGTGTAGGTCGCAGTGTAGCGACCTTTGCGATAAGAACCAAGTGATAATAAAAGGTAGGGAGTAGATTAAAACATAAGAACGTATGGGATGATGCCAATGATTAAGAATATTGTAGGCGATGAAGTGGTTTTATTATAAAAATTGAGCATTGTCTTTTCGAATTATCATTATTGCAGGATAACACTTATCTAGCGTGCACCTATTTAGAACTAAAAAGTAAACAAACGCGTGTGTGGATTTGCATGCATTCCAATATCTTCATAAATACCAGGTAGGAAGGCAGGGAAGAACCCGTAGTAAAATGGGAGAGCTCGCTAGATAGCTCTGCAGGTATTAAACGGCGGAATGCTACTCCGAAGATGCCTGGGTAGGGTTCTCCGCAGCTAAAAAAAAATAAATAAAAATAAAAATAAATAAAAAGATAAAGATCAACAATAAAGGCTTCCTTTGAGCGTTCCTGCTGTAAGGGTCGCCCCTTTCGGGAAGGTCGTAATGTGTATATGCTGCAATTTATCAACTGGAAAGGTTGATACCTGCATACGTAGGCATACCTAGTATTTAATATCATGTTAAGGTTACTTTAAACCTCGATTCTTGAGCTCTCCGGGTCCCTTCCTTCTTCCTACGCCTCTCGCCGAAAGACAACGTTGGGCTGTGATCAATGGATACATATTTATTTATTCAATGTTGGTCAAGATGACGCCCCGACAACTCCGAGAAACCCCGCGCCCGCAGATGCAGCTACAGTTAATTCTCCTCGTTCCCCTCATATTTCCTCTTGCTGCACTCTGCGCCGACGTCCTCCAATTCATAGACCCTCTTATCGGCAGCAATAATGGGGGCAATGTCTTCGCTGGAGCTACGCGTATGTAGTCGAATCCCTCTGCCTTCGACTAAGTAAATACTAAGCTTCAAATCAACAGGACCGTATGCTCTAGCAAAGCCTGTGGCGGATGTTAATGGGCAGGTAAGATAAAAATAATCATTATATCCTTGCTTGTCCCGTGGTAGTTAACAATCCTTTTGAACAAGAATACTGGAGGGTTTTCCACAGATGGTTCAAGTATTACCGGCTTTTCTTCAACGCATGACTCTGGTACCGGTGGCAATCCCAGTTTGGGAAATTTCCCCCTATTCCCACAGATCTGCGCTGGAGATGAAGTAAACAATTGCAAATTCCTCATTGGCGAGAGAGCCACAGACTATGTCCAGGAATCAATAGTCGCTCGCCCAGGCTATTTTGAAGTCGACTTAGTCTCTGGGATAAAAGCAACTATGACTTCAAGCGAGCATGCAGCCCTATATAAGTTCGAATTTCCAGCCGCGGACGACAAGCATCCCTTGGTATTGTTGGACTTGACAGACCTCTGGGCCAGCCGACAAAATGGTACAATCATCGTGGACCCTGACGATGGGAGACTCAAGGGCAACGGCACGTTCCTACCAAGTTTCGGTACTGGCTCATACGTGATGCATTTTTGCGTAGACTTTTTTGGAGGTGAGGTTTTCGATAATGGCGTATGGGTCAACAATCGTGGAGGGGTTGAGCCAAAGGAGCTCTTCGTCACTCGCGGTTTCAACCTCTTCTACCTAGAAGCCGGCGGATGGGTTCGATTCAGCAATCTGGCGAACAACACCCTGACCGCTAGAACGGGGATCAGCTTTGTCAGTGCGGATCAGGCCTGCACGCGAGCGGAAGAGGAAATCCCCGACCCTCTCGACGACTTTGACAGGCTCGTGACCGAGACCGAAGATTCGTGGAGGGAGAAGTTGGATCCGATATCTGTCGATGCCAGCGGTGCTAGTGAGGAGCTGCAGACTAGTTTCTGGAGTGGGCTGTACCGCACCATGATATCTCCTCAAAATTATACCCACGAGAATCCATACTGGAACAGCGGAATACCATACTTCGACTCGTTTTATTGCATATGGGACTCGTTCCGCGTCCAGCATCCTCTTCTTACGATCCTAGACCCAGCCGCACAGGCCCAGATGCTTAATTCCCTCCTAGATATTTACAAGCATAAGGGCTGGTTGCCCGACTGCCACATGTAAGACTCTGCAATTATATTTCAGTTGTAGGGTAAATCCGACTAAGTCTTACATCTAGGTCATTAAGCAGTGGTTGGACTCAGGTAAGTATAGCTCGAAAGAGGTCTACTAGCTGTACCTCCTGCGTCGCCGTACTACCGTATACGTAAAGCGCTCATACTGTCATATAGGGCGGCTCAAACGCAGATGTTGTACTTGTCGACGCCTACGTTAAAAATCTCACCGGCATAGACTGGGAGCTTGCTCTAGAAGCAATTACCCAGGACGCGGAAGTCGAACCACTAGAATGGGCCTATCATGGCCGAGGCGGCCTACAAAGCTGGAAAACCCTTTCATATATCCCCTATCTGGATTTCGATCCGCAAGGATTCGGTACGAACTCGCGTAGCATTTCACGAACGTTGGAGTACGCATATAATGATTACTGTCTCGCTGAACTGGCGCAAGGGCTGGAGCGAGACGACTTATACGACAAATATATTTTGAGATCTGGGAATTGGAGAAACCTATGGAAACCAGAGCAGAGCTCGATCATAAATGGGAACGATACCGGATTCACGGGATTCTTCCAGCCAAAATATCAGAATGGTACCTGGGGATATCAAGACCCGATCGCGTGTTCAGCACTTGCGAGCTTCTGTTCGCTTACTACCAACCCCAGCGAAACATTTGAAGCCAGGTTAGTGTTGTAAATATCTAGCCCCTTTCCCTCCCTCCTTGCAACTATATCACCAACCTTCTTTCAGCGCGGCTAACTTCCTTCTCCCGACAGTGTGTGGCAATACCAATTGTAAGTAATATTAATTGCATTCGATCTAAGATGTTACGCAGCTCAAAAGTTTTCTCTGTAGCCTTGTCCCGCAGTCGATGTCAGTCTTGATCGAGTTGATGGGCACCGAAGACCCATTTGTCCAGCGCCTCGATTTCTTTCACACGTCAGGGCTTGCTGATATCTCTAATGAACCTGTATTTTCCACTGTCTACCTCTACCATTATGCTGGGCGACCTGGTCTATCCACCAGACGGTTACACACTTATATACCATCGTCGTTTAATTCGACCTATGGCGGCTTACCGGGCAATGATGACTCAGGATCGATGGGCGCCTTTGTGGTGTTTGGAATGATCGGGTTGTTTCCCATAGCTGGACAAGATGTGTACCTCATTTCGGCGCCGTTCTTCCAGCAAATCAATATAACAAGTCCCTTAACAGGAAAGACATCACAGATAAAGACGGTTGGGTTTGATGCTGGCTATGAGAACATTTATATCCAAAATGTCACAGTCAACGGGCAGCTGTGGACCAGGTCTTGGATCAGTCATGCATTCTTCAACGAAGGATGGACTATAGAATTAGTTCTTGGAGATCAGGAATCACAATGGGGAACAAAAATAGAGGATCGGCCTCCCAGTTGGAGTGAGATGATGGTGTAATAGGTTTAGATTGGTATATAATTGTTGGGCAGCATCTTAAGAATATTAGATACTTATTGTATACATGGAAGCTTTTCCCACATGACCTTTGTAAACCTGTTACTACCGTCAAGATGACACATGACTTCCGTCTTAGGATGTGATCTAGCAAACGTTTTAAGTTACAATAAGGCCGTTTGTATATTGTGCTACGAGACCTCCCGCACATAATGGGATATTTTCAAGACAAGCCGCTACTTTTCGTAGCTCCAGCGGACAGTATAACCACTGAAGTCCCTCTATCGAACGACTTGGGTTGATGTGGGCAAAGGGGGGGAGGGGGGAAGAACTCAAGAAGGATATGTACCTAATAAACAGTAATCAGCTTACATGGTAATGTAGACTGTATGATACTTGCTAAGATGTTTAGATGTGGGAAACATGAGCTCTGGTGGTACTGGTTCTACGTGACATACGAACCTTTCACGAAAGGCCGGATCTCCTTCTATTTCTGGGTATTAAGTTTCTAGGCCACCGAAGTAGATACATTAACCATCAATCATCCGAATAAACTGACCCTTGGCAGCGCAAGCTACGCCATAAGTTCCGCAAGTTACCTTGTAAATGATGAGAATGTCGTCCTTTCTACTAGTAAATATAAGGGGGGATGGTTTGCATTACGTAATATTCGGTGAATCTTTCGGAAGTTTTATTGTTCCGTTTCCGACCCCTTTTCTATGTTTAAGTAAAACAAAATTCCAAATATCCTCAACTATTTACATGTACTTACAGTCTTACCTTATATAATTACTAATAAGTAAGTACATATATAGGTATGTCATAGCTTTCATGCAAACTATATGAAGTATCTCCAGATTATTTCCCCTGTTTGACTTAATAAAACCTGATAGAAGTTATCTGAATATAACTTGAGACAATCTCGTTCATGTCTCCTTGTTCAACACCTTGGCATACTAGCTACGTACCTATGTATATTGGCTGAAATATCGGCAATATTTGTAACATATAAAACGGCCTAGATACATTTGGGTAAGTACCGTGTAAGATTTGAATCGTGAAGAAGTAGCACTTAGGTTGGTATGGGAGACTCAGAGACCGCCATAGTAGGTCAGCAAACATACCTAGGTACATAACGGTTAACCTCGTACCCAAGTAGGGAGTAGGTAGGTATCTAATCGTACAACACGTTCGATATTGTAAACGGATGAACATTAACAAACACGGAGAGTCGGCTACGTACAGGTAGTTTGCACAATCTTTTCTATTTGGGCCCTATCACCTAAGACAGTTGCGATTCAAGCATGACACAAAGAAGCTAAAATGTCCAATCCATTCATGCTACAAAGTGATACAAACTATGCATTACAAAAACTAAGATCTAGTAAAAGATCGATATGTAATTCCTCATTCGGTTCATACATACCTACTGTAGATATGGTGTGTTAGGTAGGAACATTGAATCGATCAAGCAACTAACTTAGATCCATAGATGCTTCAAATGTTTGGTCAGGGGATACCGTTTGATACGAAATATCAAGTTGACCAAAGCAATTACTTATGTACCTATGTAGGTACCTGGTAGGTAGGTGCATGCAGAATAATTCTCGATTCTCACTACCTTAGGTACATAAGGGGTACTTGCCTATAGTACTACTTGTAGGTAAGTCGTAAGGCAGGTAGGTATAATGTGATAGCAACTGCCAATTTACATCGGAGTACCTAGGTAATTACCTGTAAACAACCTGGAATAATCACCCTTTCGCCCCCCCTCCACCCTTGAAAATACCTAGAACCTTATTAAAATGTTAGGCTGAGGTTAAGCTATTGAGGTACCTGGTATAGTATACCCTTAAGTCAAATCAATCCACTCATTCTTTCTTACCTTCAAAATTAATTACCACATCCATATTTATCCAACTCGTTATTTCCCTCACTTGTTTATCGCATCACTGTCATCACTGATCGCTTCCAACTTAGGACCTTGTCTTGAACAAAAACAAAAGAAGTACCGAGGTATTATTTACATTGCTACGTCTGTCGATTTCCCTCTTTCCCTCTTTCCCTCCTCTTCATTTCCTTCCGTCATTTTCGTCAATCGTTCATCGTTGTTCATTCCGAAGTTATTAACTTAGCCTAGGAATATCGAATTTCTTGAGAGATACCTATACCCAGACAATTGGGAACACAGAAATCATGGCTGAGGCTAACAAGCCCAGCAACGTTGACGTCGCTGATTCTCAGGTATGTATTCATAAGATACATCACCTTCTTGGCCATTGCTTATTTTTTGTTATTACTTGACACTGATGCGTATTTCTTAGCACGAATTTGACACGATTAAGCACCATGTGAGCTTTGAGCCCCCGGCACCGAAGCCCGGGAAAGAATGGCGAAGCTATCCAGAGTTACCTACCAGTCAGGATTTGAACCCTGACTTGGAAGATCCTCACCAGGTAGCTAATGCTAACTATCTCCTACCGAACACCTGGCATGAACCATGGGTAAATAAAAACACCTATCTCGAGACTCACTACCGCCTCCAGAGAGAGGAGGCCATTACAATGTTGAGATATTCCATCCAGAAATACAAGGAGGACCCCACTATGATGGATGATGAACAGACGTGCATCTACACTAGAGTAAGTTAGCATCGAAATACTCCATTTGGAGACATCCCCTTTTTCTGTTCTTTTCATCTTTCTCCTCCTCGTTTCCTCGACTCACCGGCACCCGTATTTAGGTTTACGTCAGGGGCTATCTGATGACCCGACTTGGTCCCATGTGTCAAGTCCAATTCTCGACGGCGAGGTCCGGCAAGAAGATCCGTTGGACCCAGACCCACCGCCTAACTGTAGGAACTCTTGTGGCAGTTTCCACTGCTCGCGATGGCTTCAAGACTATCTGCATGCCTGCCATCATCTCCGACCATCGTGTTCGCGATGGTCTCGACCAGTCTCCACCAATCATACACTTTCAATGGGCTAATCTCAACGACGCTGTCATGGACCCCAACGAGGAGCTTGTCATGGTCGAGACTAAATATGGTTACTTCGAAGCTGTTCGACACACCATGGTTGGCCTCCAACACGTCGCTAATACGGAAACCCCCCTTGACAAGTATTTAGTTGAGGCAGACAAGAGCGATCTCACCGCAGAGTATGTCCGGGAGAATCCCCGAATGAACGTCAGTTCGCTAGTGCATCATATTCCAGATTCTTCCTCGATGACGGTGGAGGAAGTGGACGCCATTATGACCGAGGTTTGTGAGCCTCTCCAAACCTATTCCGTGTTGGACGGTTTCGATAAAAGCCTCTCCAAGTATACCAATCTCGACAACTCTCAACTGAAAGCCGTGCACCGCATTCTCACCAAGGAGTTGGCTATCGTCCAGGGCCCTCCAGGAACGGGAAAGACATTCACTTCGGTGCAAGCTCTGCAGATCCTCCTCCAGAGCCAGGAGAAAGGCAGCAATGTCATTGTCGTCGCGGCCCAGACGAACCATGCTGTCGACCAAATTCTGATTCAACTGATCAATGGCGGATATAAGGTTGTCCGGCTTGGCGGTCGCACTCAGAATGAGGTCATCAAACGTTACAGCATGTATAACCTTCGCCGTCGCGCGGCGCCATCGCGAACTCAACGCGCAGACCGAGACTTTAAGACTTTCGAATCTGCGCGTAAGAAGAATATTGGTATGCTGGAGAAAGTCATCGATGACGTCTTTCCGGCCGACTTGATCAAACCCGAAACTCTTCAATCTGCAGGCATCATAACGGAGAGTCAGCTCGAGTCTCTCCTAAGCGAACAGGCATGGGCTGCTGCGCCTTCTTCTTCATCAGATCTACCTACTGGGCCTATGGCGGAGTGGTTGGGAAACCAGCTCACGCAGGTGAAGCTTCCGGAAGAGAAGGAACCCGAATTCGAAGCAGACGAAGATAATGACAGTATAGATCTAGACGCCGAGGACTACGATCTAGAACTTGATGACTGCATCGTCGATGAGGACGCAAATGGCGGCCGGATAGAGGGCAAACTTTTACCGATCAGGCACTTATGGACAGGCGCGAATCCTCAGCACCACGTCGAGGGCGATCTCGTAATTCGTCGAGAGCTCCGAAAGTCGAATCTATGGGACATCGACACCAAGCATCGTGGTGCTGTGTATCAGTACTGGCAGAAGCAACTTTTATCATTGCATCGCCAGAACTTCCGTCACATCCTTGCTGACAATGCCAGAATCGCCAAGAATCTGAAGATCAACCGATGGTACAAAGACACGAAATGTATCAAAGCACAGCAAATCCAGATTATTGGGTGTACTACTACGGGCCTGTGCAAATACCGTGGCCTGCTAGCTGCCATGAGACCACGTACCATGCTGATTGAGGAGGCTGCCGAGACTCGGGAGGCCAACATTATTTCGGCCCTATATGGCTCGCTCCATCAACTCATCCTCGTTGGTGACCACCAGCAATTAGCTCCGCACTGCGACACGCCTGGCCTAGGAGAGGATCCGTACTTCATGCGGGTGTCCATGTTCGAACGTCTCGTGGGCCTAGAAATGCCCTACACCATGTTAAACATGCAGCGAAGAATGATCCCTTCGCTACGTCAAGTTTTGAACCCTTTCTATCCAACCCTGCAGGACCATCCCGTGGTGACCGAGGGCGGCGCTCGACCTTCGATTCCTGGCATGGCAGTTCCATCCTTTTTCTTCCATCACACTTGGTCTGAGGCTCTAGACGAGAACCTCAGCAGATACAACGTTCTAGAGGCGGAGATGATCGTCTATTTCATAGATTACCTCTTGATGAACGGTGTCCAGGCCAGTCAGATCACGGTTTTGACGTTCTATCGTGGGCAGAAGAAGAAGGTCATGACAACTTTCAAGACCAAAGTAAAACACTGGCCGCCATTCACCAATGTCTTCACGGTGGATTCCTACCAAGGGGAGGAAAACGACATCATCCTTCTATCATTGGTGCGAAGCAATGGTCCTAACGGGCCTCACAAAGCCGGTTTCCTCCAAGATCAGAATCGTGGCGTCGTCTCTATCAGTCGTGCTCGCCGAGGCTTTTACATATTTGGAAATATGCTCAACCTCGCATATGCTGGTAGTTCATCATGGAATATGTGGGGAAGAGTGCAGCGAGTCTTCGAGACACAGGGTCGCTTCGGAGCCGATAGTCGTTTGCCGATCACATGTCAGAATCATGGCAAGACAACCTGGAAGTGTCATCCAGAAGATTGGGTTAGCTGTCACGGCGGTTGCGATCAAAAGTGCCCGGCGCAGCTCAGCTGCGGCCATGCTTGCACCCGCCAATGCCACTGGTAAGTTACCCATTATCCTGTCCGATCTCCTAATCCTCGTCTCTCCCTAGGTCCGACATAATCAACGAGAGGCTGACCGTTTTTTTGTCTACTAGGGTAAAGCATGAGAAACTCATCTGTCCAGAACCATGCGAACGAATTCTCCCTTGTAACCATCGATGCCAGCAAGTCTGTGGTGAGGCTTGCGTATGCAATTGTGCCGATTTTACCGGTGCATATTCCCATGATGAATTCCTAGACGACAATTCCGCACTTCAAGGAGGAATTGACAAATCTCGAACCGCGCCATTCATAACCCTAGATCAGCGTCGCATGGGCGCAGCGACAGGCAACAGAGGGAATCGAAGGGGTGGTCGAGGCAACCGATTTTCTAGGGGTTTAAGACCCGGAGTTGGCTATCGCGGCGGAAGCTCTCGTGCCCCTATTCAAACCGTCGGTGGCGTCAGCTCTGTCCGCTCCGATAATGAACAGGGGAACAACAGCTGGGCTACCTTCGATGCCCGCTCGGACGACAAGCAAAAGTTGAAGAAAGCCCAAGCACAGGCAGACCTCACAGAATCTGCTCCGCGATCTAACGCGGCTAACCTAGCAATTCAGGACACTTTCCGCCCTGTTACTGTAGACGTCAATGGCGTACGTAGCATTGGAGAGGGAACTGCAGCTAAGACAATCACCGTTAAGGGAGCACCATCCGCTCAGAAAGATAATGATCTGCTCAACTTTGATGATGCCATCTACACAGCGACTTTAACAACACAATCTCTTGCACTTGACCATGATCTCATGGACGCGGAAGTTTTTGCAGGTGCAGCTGATCTAACGATATCCCCGCAGCCCGGCAATGCTGGCCTCGCAGCTTCATTACCACAAGGAAGACGTGCAGGTTTTGCTGCACCTCACCAGCCTCGACCACACGGTGGAGTCGCTACGACTGGATCCTCCCCTGCAGTACGCCAAGCCGACACTCCGGAATGGGAATTGGCAAGTCTTGCTGACACAGCCTCCGTCGTGGAAGGGGATGACAAAGACAGCGAAGCTGACGAAGCCGCACCCGAGCATAGCAATGACAAGGGGCAAGACGGCGACGCTGTATCCCGACGTACTGGTTTCGAGGGACAGGAGGACTTGATCTTCTTCTGAATTCGGTATCAGAGGGGATGTTCGGATGATCTGTGGACTTTGCTTGGCTGCCTTGCTAGGATATTGCTGTATGTTAACCGCCACGTGGAGTGGGATTGAATGGCAAAGTAACCAGTATAGCATGTGAATAGGGTGCTGAGGGCTAAGTACTATCCATAGCTGAATGGCAATAAAAACAATCCCATGTACAAATGTGATGAATAATAAGTGGGCGTGCCTACCAATAGCCTACCTACACCCAGGTAGCCATTTCGGAATGTCATCTAAATTACCATACAAGGACCAAGATAATCGGGTAGATTATGATGTATGCACAAGTAAACAGGTAGGCCTAGGTCCCGATCGTGAAGAGATCATGACGTCAAGAAACACTTATGGTAGATCATAACGTTCAAAGACATACAGTGCCGAGGTCCCACAGAGAGGAATCGATGACGAGAAGGCTGCAGATAATAAGAGTTAGATGACAGAAGCATTTCTAGGAACTCACTTACTCATCTAGGTACTTAAACTATATTGGTTGCCCAAGCAAATAATCTTTTGGCATCTCATTTGATAGTCGTCTCTGGTATATATCTCTCGCGAGGATACCACACCTTATACATCTAGCCCTTCAATCAGTCAGACCTCGTAAATTGTATGATCAATCATCCACCATATTTATCAACATTAGACTCACGCGAATGATTCTTGCTCGAGCTTTGGTACCCTCGTACGCACCTTACTCAACCAGAATAGTAGTCGAGACTGCGAGAAAATTCCGAGCCAAGAAACGAGGAGCCACAATCGCAACACAATCATCGAGAACAATGGCAACGAACACGACCGATATTTCTTCCTCTAAGACGACGAAAGGCCAGGCAGGGGTCGGTGCGGAAGCAGCGTCGCCGTCGTTTGAATCGATCCAGGTTAAGAACAGAGCAATCAATGAAGGTCCGGGGGTCAAGCTATCACCACATCAAAAATTACTAGTTGGCAGCGTATTAGATGTTCGTCTGTTCCTTGAAATCCATTTTTTTTTCTTTTTTGCTTTTAGTCGCGGAGTCTCGAGCACATTGACTAACAATCGGCACGTGGTGGTCGGGAGCAGCTATTTGAAGGCAACCCAACTCTCAGGCATTTGTCACTATGGTCTCAAGATGGCGTATTCGCCGACCCGATTACCGTAGCATCGGGATATAGGCAGTTCGCGGCACAATGGTACGGGCTATCTGCGTTGTTTGGGCCGATCCGAATCCAGAGCCATAGCGTGACATCGGCGGGAAATCCCATCGAGATGAGCATGTCGAACAAGTATACCCTGAAAGGCATTGGGATAGGGCAGACCATCAACTCTGTCATTCGCATCGACGTCGGACAGGATGGCAAGATTAGGAAAGTCGAGGATCGATGGAATGACAAATTGCCTGAGGGCATGGTTAGCGATGTAAGTCCTCTATCTTCTGCGGTACTTAATGGTAACGCCGATTGGACGGAGTCGGTCTTTCGTAACGCAAATCGATGGCAATTTCTCTCAAGTGAGGAAAACTGAGTCTCGGGGTCCAAAGTTTATGCACGCTCTCAGCCGTTAACATACAATTAATTCCTAGGCATTTCGGAAGCTGAATGCGAAGACGGTTCCTACATTAGTAACGGTTCCTAAGGACGAGGAAGAAGATTTAAAACTCAAAGCCTCACGAGAGAATTCTTCTTGAATCATCGATAGGTATTTCTAAAGGTCACACGACATGGTTTTCGCAGGGAAAGGGGTTAAATCCGGTCAGTTGGCTGCGTCCGTCTGTCGCGTCATACGTGTGGTAATAGTTAGCTCAAGTAGCAGAATCTCATCGGATATGATTTCAGTAAAATATGAGTATCTTGAAGCATCACCTTGACACTCTACATCGCCAGCCACTGTCATATATTTTACACGCTCATGACCTTAATAAAACCAAAGTTATTTTTCAGCATCTCGATGTGAATGTGTTTTCTCACCACTGTCTTCTATAACGTTCCCCCCGGCTTGGCCCGTCGTAATACGTGCTGTAATCTGCAGTTTCACATTGTATTAGCTTGTTTTTAGAGATCGTGCGAATAGGGCAGGTAATCGCACCTCTTATGCCACTAATACCAAGCTGGTCGGCAACATTAACATAGCCGTCAGAGCCGGGGATTCCGGTTTTCTTGATCTTTTTGACCACGTCATCGTCGCCTTGCCAAGGAGTACGGCACATGGGACAAGTGACTTCATCTCTAGCAGTCTTACGCTTGGTGGCGGCCCACATCTCGAAACACTCTTTGTGAATATTTTGGCCGCAGGTGGCACGACAATAGACAGTATCCTCGGCAGCTTCAAAAGGAGTGAAGCAGATTGGGCAGTCGCCTTCCAAGGGCTTGCGATTCTTATCGTGCGTTGTTGCGGCAGATTGACCGCCCGTCTCTATGGGAGGAGCATTCTCGAAAATCTCCTGGAGCTCGGTGGTGAGCAGGGCAAGCTGATAGACGAGGTCGAGACGTGCGCGGAGAACCCTCGATAAGACCTAGTTTGCCAATGGTTAGGGTGTAGAAACTATGACGTGCGACGAGGTAAGACCAACGTATATGACATGCTTGCATTGGTTGCCGTTCAGGGCGTGAGGGCATGTACAAGTTGGCTGCTGCGCAATATGAACGACGTATATGTTGCCAGTAGAGCCAGTTAGCTCGACGGATTCCTCTGGGCAATGAGCAGAGCCCCCACGAGTTCTTCCGAGGACGTAAAATCTAGATAGATATACTCAGTCGGTCATTTCATATATATATATAGACATAGACACAAACGTATTGATACATGTGCATATGCACATACATGCGTATATTCATTCATTATGGGATATGTTTATATTTGCGAAGAATACCTTTGTGATGTTGCTCGATCATACATGACGGAGAAAGTTTGGGGAGCCTTGGCACGAAATCTATAACGATGTTAACTTTCTTGATACTTGAAACCAAATAAGATAGGAATTCAACCTTTTTAGCCGCTTTTCTCCGACATCAAGATTTTTCTTCAGCTTCTTGAATCTCTGTTCTTCCTCCTGCTCGAGATCGTCGGCTTGATGGCAGTCTCCATCGCCGTCGCCGCCGTCATCGTCATCGTCATATTGTGGAGTGGCGGGGACTTTCCGTTTGCGCGATGCAACAACACGCGCATTAGTTGAAGCGCCTGGTTTGTTCGGAGCACCCATCGCGTCAAGTACAATCTTGGTTTTGCTAGGAGATAGAAGGTTGAAAAAATCACTTCAATTTGAATTTTTCAATAGTGTCAAGAAATATGTGTAGGTGTGTGTATGTGTATGGGTATGTGTATGAATTTGTTTACTGTTCCGTTTGACAATTGGCAATAGGTAATTAATATATTTTAAGATCGGTTTGTTGTAAAGGATCCATTATGTCCATTACGGGGACGGGGTCGTACTTTACGTCATTGGTCTTATCATTTCTATCGTACGTATTAAGCCACGCCAAACAAACGCTAAATCACGTGCCCTTTCTCTCCATCAGTCCAATTCGAAGCTCGGTACGGATACCTACCCCTGGCCATTCATCTGTCGCATCCACTGTATTGTTTGTGCATAGGCACACTGTGGGCCTATGTATTCTGGACTTTATGCTATTTGTGGCATAATCAAATGTCTAGTCTAAAACTTATTGGAGTTTGACTAGAAGGCATTCGTAGAGAACAAAGCCAACAAAAATGGAATCTGTATTCTTTTCTTTCCTACTTTATATAGAATTCGAATACAAATAGGTGCTTCGTGAGTCCACCTTGTCTACTTGATCACCAAGGCTCAGAACTAGAGGTTCATACTCATCTACTTAGATCCATCCCATAAAATTATTACAAAAGGTAGGGCAGTGCAAACGGCTTCATTTCTTACATGACAACATTCGACAGCCTTAAAACAGAGCTGTGGTGCGCTATCCCGATATTCTTGTTGCGCGCTTGAAACCCCTTTCCCCCAACACACTATCCCCGTCTTAGAAAAAAGATAAAATAAAATAATGGCACAAAGATCCCAACTCAGGGTAACAATTCCCCTAAACTTCTTCGATGTTTATTGTTCATTTCAACCTTCTCCGATGACTAGACGGTGTAGTATCACTTCGGGTGAGAAGAGCGAGCTCCAACTTCAAGCCAAGTCGATAGTGGAAAGAGTCACATCGAACCCGATAACCGTCAGCAACATAGTTATCAAAGAAACAGCGCAAGGGTACGAGGACGAGCGACTAAACCAAAAGGACAACACTACCATCTCTGACTACGATGACAATGAGGATAGGGTAGTTCAAACAACCGAAATCGCAACAAAATCTGTCACAGGACCTAAATTCACCAGAAGTCAACACCGCCACGGATTGTGCAGCCCGGGATCATACGCCGAGTTTGCCGTAAACCCGTACTCAAATGCGGACTCTTCCGCTTCCGGAAATACCCACAACCCACAACCAGATTCAACTCAGGAACCGAAGTATGCCAAATTTTGTCTTCCTCTGAGAAGCGCTCGGAGGAACAGGACAGCTAACCTATCAGGACACTATCAAAGATCTAGAAGACCCGAATATGAGAATATCGGTGAAACGCTAGCGAGACTATCGAATAACCTAAGTTGTGCGTATGATGCGATCAGGAACGAAGAATTGGCTACGCTGAGGTTCCTACAAGAACTATCTACCTGACGTCTTTACGAACTGCTAAGGTTATCCTCAGTCTATTGAATTGCACATACCTACATATATCGGAGTAACCTCCGATAAGCCAAAGGGTAGGACGGGGCTGGAGGCAACTAAGATACCCTAGGTACCTAAGCAGGTAGTCTATGATCGTTTGGTAGAATCTTTAGCAGGATCGGTTTCTCAGGGAATGAGTAGAATTGTAACGGTAGAAGTAACCTCATAAATTATATGCATTTCTTCTGTACGGTTAAATTAAGAGTTCACGTACCTAGGTAAGTAATGTTCGTAACATGTCATTGAGTAGCGATGAACCTAAGAAGAGCTATCTTAGGTTACTACGAACAGGAACTTATGTTGAAGCTATTTGGAACTAGTGGATCAGAGCCATGACACTTCCGCTGAGCATATTTGATTCCATGAATAGTCTTGAGTAGGTTCATAACGTGCAAGTTCGCTGTCATTTCGACATGCCAACTATGTACCTATCTCGAGCAATAAAGTATCCGGCTTAGGTCTCTAATGTCAGTCGACCAATGGACCCTCCGAACCTCTTATACACCCCGGCATGATGTACGCCAAATCAAGGGCTCCGGACGCCGGAGAGGGAAAAAAGCAGAACCGTACCCGGCAATGATGCAAGTGGGAGCCCGTCGAGTTACCTCCCTATTGCCTAGCCATACCTCCCAACAATGCTCTTTAATGCTGCATTCGCTTAGTCCCTACCGTCGATGACTACAACGGCGAGAGGGCAAAATTGATAATCGTAAAAAAAAACCATAAACCCCACACCAGAACTACTCATTTCATATCCTTTTCTATTTCGATTGAGGGGACAGCTTATGAGCTTCGTGGATACCGACATCACCCAACGTGGTATAATAAGCCACTTCGCCTCCATTCAGGTCGAGAAAACTCGCGGGTGTAGAACCCACCCCCTACCGCTCAAGCTCGCTTTTGCCATTGTCGCACGCCATCGGTGATTACGACGAATCAGAATGCTTAGGTCGAGCACCAGGTTTGTCTTGATCATTCAAACAGTTTTACCACCGCAGTCGGGAATCTTGACGCCGTCCTTCAGGTTCCTATTGACATCCATGAGGCCCCATTGGTCTTCCCATTCTTTACCAGGCGTATTAAAGCTGATTTTCCATGGTTCGTCGAACATCTCAAACCAGAAGTAGTTGGTTCCATTCTGCAGTGCTTGGCACACCCAACCCTCCATCAGCGTGTTCAACTCGTCAATGCCAGCCACTGAGCCGTTGGGACAGTCCGTGACATTATCGTCGCCACAGTCAGTGCCGCCTTTTGTCGGCCAGCCGATCTCGGATATGACATTCTTCTCATTGTCGGTCTTGAAGAACCCCTGGGCCTTATTCTCCCAGAACGACCAGGTCCAAGAGGCGGCCTCCTTGGCATTGACACCGGCGAAGAAAGGATGAATATTGCCCATGATGTAGTCGCTGATCTGTGCTAGTTGCGAGTCCCAGTTATCACCCAAATCGCTCGTGGCGACAGGGAGGTTCCAGTTGTGACTGGTCAAGTTCGATCTTACCGAGTCCAGCAGGTTACTAAGCTGTGTAGCGGTCATTTGCTTTCGGAACAGGATTTCGTTGCCAACGATGAGCCCCTTGAAAGGATCGGCTCCGTACTCGTCTAGGATGTTCCACATTTTACTAAGCTGGCGGTCGTTTGTGGTATCGTTGCCGTCCTGCCACACCCCCAGCCAGATCTTGATGTCATTCTCGAGCTTCAGTTGTCTCAGCGCGTGAATCGTCATCTCCGTCTGATTGCAGTCGGTACCGTAGAGTCGAATTGTATTGGTTAGCTGCGAGAGGACGGCCACGTCCCGAGTAACATTGTTCTGGGAAGGCGGGTTCTTAAGGCAATCCGGGAACTGAACGTTGATAGGCGTGTAGTCGACGCCCGGGAAGACCTTGTGCAGATTGGGGTTATTCATCAACGCTTTAATCTCGGCCGAATCAATATTAAGGTCACCGTTCTTAGCAGCGTCCGAATCAGCCGACTGAACTCCATCGGTACCGCCGTCGCCGCCTTTGTTTCTGGACATGATCCCGCCAACGATTCCCCCTGCTATCCCACCTGCGATAGCAAGACCGACGAGAATCAAGATGAACCACCTCCACTTCTTTCGACTGCTCTTTTGGCTTGACAGCCATTCGGACGGTTTCTCTGACTTGGCACCCATTTCGTACTCGCCTACGCCGCCAGGCTTGCCAGCGGGGCTTGCATTCTGTACTGGGCCATAATTGATACTGCTATTTCGGGCCTTCCCCATCAGTCCGCCCATAACGCCGCCTGCGGTCGCGGCACCGGCGGCGCCAGCAGCAGCAGCAGCTCCGTGATTACCTCGAGTATTAGAACTCCCTAGGCTCAGGATACTATTCCGAGCAGAACGTCGGTATTCGAGGCCGTCGTCGCCGTCGTCGTCGATGTCATTCGGGTTGAATTGACCGAGGTTAGGGTCCATCCTTTGACCGTACGCCATATGGGGATCCCGGAATGGATCGCTCGAATAGCTGTGTATGCTTCGCGTAGGCGTCCCTCCGCTTGAATGGGACAAGGCGGCAGCTCCCAGAGGAGCTAGACCGGGCGAGGCATTGTATACATGGGCAGGCGGACCATAGCCCGGCGACATGTCGTAGCCCCGATCGTATGCGTAACCTTGAGGTTCGTCATAAGGAGGATGTTGGGGCGGCGCGCGTTGATAGGCATCGGGGTAGAGGGACTGTTGGTGTTGCGGCTGTTGGTATGGTTGACCTTGCCTCATGGCTTCCAATCCACTTTCTCTCGCGTTCCTGTCTGCGACGCTCATGGCAAGCCCTGACATGCCACCGGCGGCCGCGTTGCTGAAATTGTCGGCACCGGGAGTGACGTTAGTCTGGGGTACTCGGCGCCCCCAGGTAGATACACTATTCTCTCGATGAGGAGGGGGGAGTGGTCCGGACGAAGACGGTTCTGCTGGGGTATGGGCTGCTCCTTCAACTAAGGTACCGACAGAAGCACCAATACCAGTTCCAGCTACAGCACCAGATCCAACAGCAGCAGCAGCAGCAGCAGCAGCCCTCTCGGTACTCCCACTATATCTTCTATTATGGCGTAGCCTATTAAATGCGGAATCGGGGTGGGCGCTAGGATGACTTGATGGACCAGCTCTTGTTGGTGAAGGATGAGTTGAATGACGGTACTGTTCGGAAGAGGACTCGACTGGATTATCTTGGTAGAAGCGAGGTTGGGACGACGGGGAAGAAGTACGAGAGGGAGAGTGTTGATTGGAATGCGCTTGCCGTTGGGAATATGGGTCACTTCCAAGATCGCCGAGAGGGGCGTTCTCGCCGGGGTCAGAGTCGAAAGAGTAACGGCTACTCATGTTTTCAAATGGAGAAGGTAAGGCCCCAAAACTCCCAAAACAAGGACTTGGACTGAAGAAGGGCCGTCCTGCATGAGTGGGTCAATATAAATATACCTATCATATAACTAGGTAACAAAAAAAGTATATATGTATGTGTGTGTATGTGTGGCAGGAACAGGCGGCAAGGGGATAAAAAAGAACATCGAAACCACAAAAGTTCTAACACTTTTTGGAGTTCTTAAACTCTGGGTCGGGTAGTACGGTACCGTCCAAGTAACGAACCAGACCTGAGAAGTAGGGGAATTTGGGAAAGCCTCAAGTCAATGGGAATGAACACTATCAATCAATACGAGACGATGATCGATATCAACATAAACTAAGTGGGTAGGTATGTAACATACTATATAAATGTAGGTAAACTACTCCGGCTTAGAAACTTGACGAGAACCAGCGATATGACGACCCAAGTGGGTTTGAATCCGTATCCAGGCTCCAGGTCCGTGTTAATGCCATGCACTACCTAGGTAGTTGACCAAGTTGACCTAGTACTTGGGTTTATGTTTAGTCGCAGTGTTATGGTATACGCAGTATGAGGAGAGAATGAGACAATCCAATGCGTGCGAGGTAATGTTGTAGGACACTTAGCTGCCTCGAGATATCAATACTTTTCTGACAAGACTTGAAGGAAAATAAGGGGGGGAGATGTTGTTGAAGAAAAAAAAAAAACAACGATAAATGGATGTGTATGGGAAATGCTGTGTTTGAGATTGACGTCGATCAAGTCCTATTTTAGGATCAAGTAATTGGTGTAGGCGTACCTATTTGATGTATGTAAGCAGGTAAGTTAGGTACCTATCTAGGTATCTATCCCTTGCTTGCCTTTCTGCTTTTTTTCTACCTTTTTCTTCTCAAGTCCTCCCTCACTCATGAATCGCCTGTAACTATCAAACTCTTACCAAAGGGGCGATGACAGGTAATTAGTGGGAATATTTAGATGGGCGACGGGCTGTCAAGTTTGTGTTTAGCGCCTCATCTGCGAGATGCGGCCCCCGAATTGAATTTCTCTGTTCTTGTTTTCTTGGGGCTGTTG
Source organism: Jackrogersella minutella (assembly GCA_022578535.1). Lineage (NCBI taxonomy): Eukaryota > Fungi > Ascomycota > Sordariomycetes > Xylariales > Hypoxylaceae > Jackrogersella > Jackrogersella minutella. Next base: position 43,739 of record MU388336.1, read on the forward strand.
GGGTCAGCCGTTCAGGCCGTTGTAGATAACGGTAGAGGATACCTAGAATAGAAGAAGAAATGGGTATGGATGACAATTGTAACGTTTCCAAGTTTAACAGTTTAACAAATGTAGGTATGATGGGATGTTTCTCGTATTTACCTAGTCTCGAGACCGCAATGGGACCGACCGGCGACCCCTCCTGCTGTTCGTATTGTATCGTAGTACATTTCTAATACATACCTATGTACGTCCAATGTTCATATTGTGTATCGATATAAAGAGCTGATCTCCCACATGCATCCATTTCAGCCCTGGCTTTGATTCTTTACAAGGTATGCCTGGTAAGTTAGATTGATCATGGATGTAAGAGGGCTGATCCCCTCCCTACTCCAACCCTTGTTTTTGTTCCTGCGTCTGTGTTTGCTCTGAAATCGCAATGCAACCATCAATTCTAATCGAAATAAGATCCATTGGATACGTCCTACCGTTTTTAGTTAGCTGTCTAACAAGTCCAAGTCCTCTTATTGGTGTATTTCAAGTACCTAGGTAAAACTTTACTAACATTATTAGATGGATTCATGGAACCATTAGAATTTGGCTAAGCAACCGCCAACCAACCCAACCCGCTCCGGCTAGCCAGTACATGAACGGTACATCGTACCCACCTATGTAGGTACTTAACGATTACCTACGCAGCTGACATAGGCTATGTTCACCTGGGCATCGATCAAGGAGACGAAACGGATGGAGAAAGCAGCAGTACGGTATTATCTATTGGACTTATGTAGGAGGTACAATACGAAGTACCTAGTCTTTTTTAATGCATGCAATTCTCCCCCTTGGCGTATGACGTATTTACGTTTCTTTGACTTACAAAGACTCGCGCGCAACTGTCAACATTTGTTGCTTCCACTACCATGTAAGTAACCTTGAGACTAAGAGGTGGTTAATCAGCCAAAGAGTTGTGATAAATTAGCTTAAACTAATATACTACGTAGTACGCAATTGTAAAGTTTAATGGTACACTGTTCACGATGGTTGGATATTCAACGGTCGAAGTACGGATCTTTACTTTATTTACTCAAGTACCTAGGTACCTCGGAAGTAAGGTAGGTGCGTACGGGTTATGCACGTTCGTAAACCAGACAACCAATCGTAGATCGATGGTTGGCTCATCAACCATCTTGAAATGCCCACTCGATGACATCAGTTCGTCATTATACATTCCATACTATTACCAGGTGTATAATATTTCGATCAAGGGACTCAACATTTGTTGGTTATTACAATTGAACAAATTCCGTTTGATTATTTTCACCAACCCCGTAGGCTTTTTACGACTTAAAATGAAACGCATTACACTTGCCAAGATAGTTTGAACATATTAACTAATGCAGCACATGTGCAACCACATACAGTGTAAAGTCTGTAGATCAACCCAGCCCTACTGCTAGGTACGGATTACATCAGCCACAAGTAGATCTAAAATTATCAGGTAACAGCCACATCGGTATGACATACTAGGTACTTTGACAACTGTTTATCTCCTCCCATCTATGTAAATATCATCACCATTTCCTAGATTCCGTTAAACTAAATGTTTCATGACTTTTCCTTAGTACTCTAAACACCCGACCATTCTCCAAATGCCCCAAAGCACCGAATAAACATATAGGTATAAGGAAGTGACGTAGATCGGGGTAACACAACATATCGTTACCATCAATCACAATCGCTGCTTGCGACAAAAGCTCCGACGATGTTGTCATCATGTCAAACACATTGAAAGATGCAAATACCATAGGTGTCACTCGCCACATGTCGAAGTCACCAGTTTCCCTTTCGTTCCACTAGGTACCCATATACTGCTTCCTGTCAGATCCTTCTTTTTCCAGTCTTCACTGCAGCTTCGTGACGTTGACCCTCCTAGATTTCTTTCCCATATCTGAGTTGACATCATAGAAAACAAAAGGGTTGTATCCTTAATATTTTATTACTTCTTATATAAGACCTAGTGGTCGACCATATTACTCTCGCTGGTTCTTAGACTCCTCTTATGATCACACAACCGAGCACGACGAAATCTTCTCCTGTCACTGCACTATCACGACTCAGTCCAATCCATAGACTAGACACAAGAATCAAGATGTCCAAATCCCCCAACACAGAGTCCTTGGCCAACCAGGGCGAATTCCACAGCCGCGTTCCACCTTCGGAGCCGCTCACTACTACTGGACACAAGCCCGGTGTCAAGGTTGGCAACGATGCTGTCCCCGAGTTCCATATGGAGAAGCATACTCCGGGCACAGCACCCCCCGAACATACATTTCAACCACGACCCGGGCAGGAGGCCCCGGTCGAAGCTTCAGACGGGGGAAGTCAACACTCTATTAATCCCACGGATACCCTGACCGGATCCACATCACGAGAAGTTTACACTGGGCTAGGCAAGCCTGTTCAAGGACAATCGGTGGCTGAGTTGCATAGCGACTTACATGGCGACTCTACCGGTCGACGGAAAAAAGAGCATTCTGGCTTAGAGGGCGTTGGGGCAAGCGTGGGTGACAGCGTACGTCAGAAGGGAGGAGACTTACCAGACGGCGTAGAAAAGGGGTCGAGAGGTAAAGCGAGCACCGACTATCCTTCCGCATCAGAGCGTATCCCGGTCAGCGCAGAGGAAGTAGCAGCTGAACACAATGTGCCCGGCCGCGCCTATGACTACACGCAATCTGGGAAGCCCAAGTAAATCCAAGATAGTACCTAGGTCCTAGGCACAGATCAAAATAGGAGGATAGGTAGTATGTCATGACGAATGACAACTCGTTTCGCACGATCAACTGCAGTATGGCACAATTCGTGATTTGTGACATGGACCTTGAACTCGCTAAGTTCCCAAGCCGTTACAACGCCCCAACGCTGAATAACGATCGCAACTCAAAAACTCTAATGTATCTATTAACAAAGCTAATAATGAACTAGGTAAAGAGACTACCGGATTGTTGGGTTTGCCTAAAGATGGGGATCACTCATAATTCAACATTTTTAGTTAGATGTTAGGCCTGGAGACTTGGCAACTGAAATGGCCATTACCTGATACTACTGATTCCCCAGTTCGTGCAGTGTAGTATTACTGCCATCAGTTTAAATTTTATGATGAATAAAGATGCCAAGCATGGTGAGAACCTGAAAGGTGAGCCTAGAACGAGACGGGATGATGGGGACGCCCGCCTCTTTCGAGAGTCAGTTGATACTGGCTTTAAAAAAAAACTGAAAAAAAACTAAAAAAACTACCTACATGTGAGATGGCATTAACTGCCTACTCTTCAACTAATCAGACTAATCTGATATTCCTTCAGGCTTATTACCACCATTACAAGGTGATTTGCGCCGCTCACGACGACGACCTCGCTGACTGCCCTCGTGCCGAGAACGACTTCTCTCAACCATAACGGTACACTACCGATCGCTGGTCTGACTACGGTACAGACAAATTTGCAAGGCTGTTGTCCGGTCTCTACCAGTTCTCTGATAGACATCATAGACATATTCTGGACAACGAGTCCGGAATGCGCTCCGTCTGGCTATCTAGCTACGCAAGCTGCAGGGAAACCTACTACTACTCGCCTACCACCTATCCTATCAGATTCACCGTGAGCTATTCATATGTTGCAATCCTCAAGACACTGCCATGCTGTGCATAATAAAGTAGGGAGCGCTTGATTAAAACACGATCCATGTCTGACTCTCAATAGTGATTACTTTCGCACCCCCCCATTCTTGTACATTTACGCAACTAACACAGACATATCAAAAGAACAAGAGATGATTGAGATAAGATGAGCCCAGAGAAATACCTAGGTATATTTCTAACCCGGAAACTCATCTGTTAGCTCCTAGCTTAAATGTTTGCTACGGGAACTTGGGAGGCGATGCCAACAACGCAACGAAGACTAATTTATCATGTCGTGGCTGTAGTATCATCGACTTCGGGTGATAGTAACGGTGTCATGTCTATCAGCGCACAGGTTGGCGGTCTTCTACGTATCGAAGCGTTGGAAAAGGCGCGCGCGAATGGTCAAAATGTCAACCAATCGACTCCTACATGCCCGGATCAAGTCAACAAGACTAACAGGTTCAGGAATATCATCAGCCTGCATATCCTGGATATACGGAATATGTTGACCGGAAGATTGATGCTACGTCCTGTTATTCTCCGGTTTCTTGCCCAGATGAGTTTAGGGGGGGCGCTGCAATTGAGGGGCCTGCAGCAATGGTAGCAAGGTCGCAGTCATACTCCTGGGATTCCACGTTCTCGGGTCAGCAACTGATACTATTAAAAGGCAGAAGAACGCGGCTGATGAAGTTGACAGAGCTCGTTAATGAGGAACGACGGGTGCTAGCGGAGGATGCAGCAGCTTCAGTAATAATTATGGGTAGATGAATGGATTTTAAATAGATTTGGAATGTTCCAATTTACATGTACTAGAGTAAAATGACAGCTACCTACTCATGAAGCATTTCGAATTAACCATTTGTACTGTTGCATCCCATGGTTGAAGAATGAGTACCTATGTACCTACGTATCTATGTAATAGCGTGATGCGGCAACCGAGGGGTAGGGCTGAATTGTTATTTACTAAACATTACCAGGGTAGCTAATGGGCTTGTGCACCTTGTCGTCCATAGTAACGGCGATCAAAGTTGTTACCCCATTCACCATCCACCATCCACCATCCACCATCCCATTGTCCCATTGTCACAAGATTCACAACTGAATGCATGCATACATCGATACTCAAGACTTCCATTTTTTACCTTACTCTAGGTACCTAGCTAAGGTATCTAGGTAGCTAGGGTAGCTAGGTAGCTAAGGTATTTAGCGTGTCTCCTTATTGTTATTCCTACTAATCAATAGGATACCTAGGTAATCGCATCGCATCGCATCGCATCGCATCGCATCACTTCCAGTCCATCTACATCCCCCACCACCATTCTACATACATACTTCTTTACTTTCACCTTTAACAACTATTCCACACACATACACACACGCAATCTCTTTCTATCCTTTCTATCTCTTCCTACCAACTCTTCTCACACAACTACTTTAATTCATTGACGCCGACATCATGGCATCTACCAATAAGAAGAACGAGATTACCGAGAAGGAATCTAAGGTGCTTGCTCTGGCCTGGCTGTGTTTCAAGACACAACCAGAGGTACGTCCTTCCTATCATCTTCCTAGTATCGTGATTATTATTATTATTGTTATTATAAAATTCTAACATCCATTCACTTGCAGATCGACAATGAGAAGCTGGCCAAGCTTGCCGGCTACCAGAACCCCAAGTCCGTCTCGAACGTCATCTGCTGTAAGTTTATTTTATCTTGTTCACTTTTCATGCATCACCCCAAGCAAACGTACATAAATGAAATCCATTAAGAAAATGACTCATCCCGATCTAACTTTTTCAACAGCTGTGAAGAAGAAGATCGCCGCTCTTGCTTCGGCGGAGGACGACAATGGCGGCGAGGGTCCTTCCATGCTCACCAACCGTGCCTCAAAGGCAAAGCCCAAGGCCCCCAAGGCCGCCTCGCGCAAGCGCAAGGCCGCTCGTGATGACGAGGGCGATAGCAGCGACCTTGTCACTCCCACTCCCAGCAAGCGCGCTCGCGGCAAGAAGGCCGTAGCCTCCAAGGCAACCGTGAAGGCCGATGACTCAGAGCCCGACAACAAGGCCAACGTGAAACAGGATGTCGCTGAGGAGGAGCAGGAGTCTCTCGAGGATGTCGTCGACTAAATCCATAACCTCCGAAAAAAACTTACGATGGATTAGTTAAAGGCCATCTAGACCCAGGGTTGGGTCTTGTCTTACTCTGCTTTGACATACGTTTCTTCACGACTTGACATGAGTCGTCTCAAGGAAGACCGAAGATAGTACATAGTGAATGCCACAATGCATTGATTTCCCAACCATCTCCTGATACCTTCTGCATTGGCGACTTTTAATTTCCTTTCTTTTCTTGTGCCTTTGATGTGTTCATCACATTATGAATCCAGTGACTTTTATAATCCCAAATCCGAACAGGATTAATTCCATATTGAACCATGCTAGTTGATACTCAACTCATTTGAGGTTTGTCGTACTCGTTCTCGCGATAACAGGATATTTGCTGCGCTGTAACTCCGCGAAAGTCGCACCTGAAGCCTGGATACCGGAATTCAGATCCCTCTTGTTAGGTTCTATTCCCTCGACTAGGTTACTTGTGCGGCATATCGCAGCCTACATATATAGTGCACTTGAGCTCATTCTTTAGGAATCTTCATCTGGAAATGACATCATTTCATGACTAGAAGAGAAGGCCAACGACAAAATGTAGTGGCAACGAAGGCAATAAAGTAAATGCAACCAAAAATGTCAATCCTCCTTTTGAAACAACATGAGCCCCCCATGATTTTAGACGTAAAGCTTCCATCATAAACGCCATAGCGCAACTCATTACGACGTGTACGTGCAGGTGATAGGCGCATCAGCCTGAACGGCGCGAGCGGAAATACCGACGCATCCCGTGTTCCCGGCAGGCTGTTCGACACCGGCCGAAACCCACACACTCCAAGCGCCGTCGATGCTGTTGGGGCAGGCGATGAAACCAGCGCCGTTCAACGTCAAGTCGTTGCTTTCGTCTAGCTGGAAACCTGTCCTCTCCGAGTTCGTCGGGGCAGATTCAGACCCTGCTGTGGTATAGCCGAATTTACCCTGACCTATAAAATGAGAGAAGAAATTAGAGAAGTCTGAAGGAATTTCAAGGCGGGAGAGAGAAAAAAAGATACGTACCCATTCCGGATCGGTCGGCAAAAAGCTGCTGCGGTGTCGAAGACGGAGAGTTGAGGAAGAGAGCGCCGTCCTGGAGGTAGAATATCGCAGCATCTGCCGAGCCACCCTGGCAAGTGGCGTTCTGGTTGGGTAGCTTCGCGAAGATACTACTCTTAGCAGCTTCGAAGGGAGCATCGTGGACCTCGCTGGCAGATCGGAGGGCCGTCAGAGTGAATTTAGCATCGGGCGCGAGAGGCTGTCCCGCTTGTGGCAACGCGGTTGAAGCTCCAAGGAAGAGCGAGGCAGCGGCGGCGGCGATGATGGTCTTGGAGAACATGTTGGGCGGTTGCGGTTTGATTGCGAGTTGATTCGGGTTTGGCTGTGTATTGATGAGAGTGTGACGAAAGAGAAGGAACTAATGCAGGTCGATGAGGATAGAACTAAGAGTTATTTAATATTAGGGACGAGATGTTGAATCCATATATACCACCTGTTAGAGCACTCGAGCTCTCGTGAACATTCTTAGATCGGACCTTTGTTAATGGCCCCCGGACTGGAGACGGCGCGATTGACATCATCGAGACCCGATCAAATCCGGTGAATACGAGTTGGAGATCTTGGCAATACTTGATCATAAGTCCAACGTAGGCAGTGTAGGGTAATAATTGACATAGATTCATTATTACATAGTAGTATTAATCCTCCATATTAATATATCCCTGGAGAAGCTTAAGCTGCTTAGGTTAAGGGGTTTTAAGGTGGAACTAGTATGCTGGAGAATGCTGGAGATGATCGGCATACAATGCCGGCGCATGAGCCCACAATCACTTTATTATGATTTATTATTAGTTTTGTTCAGGCCTCGAAATATATATTCCGGCTTAACCATTCGGCAACACCTAATCCAGACTAGATTAAATTGACAACGAAGATCGGCGGTGAATTTTCTCTTCTGATCACTGGTTAGAATTTGGGCTCTGACATGGTTTCTCATTCGTATCTTGAATATATGAAACGATCTTGTAAAAGCTGCCCAAATCCATATTATTTTCCATCCGCAACAATATATCGGTGCTATGTCTAAGTCTTAATTAAGACAACAACCTATCATTGGGTAAATTGTTGGTAGGTACAGAGGACGCCTTCAAAAGTTTTTGCCATACAGGGATCCAGACAGCTGTCAAGAAAAGTGGATCAGCTGACAGCCAGCTGGCCCCATAAAATCCTTCCCAGCTTTCAAGAGGATAACGCCCCCTCCCATAATCACTGGATCCAGGGTCAAACGTATAGTATGCACCACGTACGAAGGATGATATGGTGCCCTAATTCGCCAGATCTGAATTCTATCGAGTGTGCCTGGCCATACATGAAAAAGACCACAAGTCGGAAGGGGGCACCCAAGAATCGGGAGGAAGGGATCAAAGCCTGGAAGGGCTGCTGGAGAGATATGCCCCAAAGCAACATTCAGGAGTGGATTGAGCGTATACCAATTCATATCCAAAAGATCATTGATCTTGAAGGAGGTAATGAGTATAAGGAGGGCAGGGATATGTATAAGCAGCGTACGCGGAAGAAAGTAATATCTTTAAAACCACCAATGGCGAAATAAGATGAGGATGAGGATAGCGCAGATTGGGTTGAAATAGAAGACATCGCAGATATAGAAAAATTGAGATAATATACAGTATTCGATTTTTTACAATATAATCTATTTGGGTGGTTGAATATTTGGGTGGCAACTACTTATCCACCAGCTGTCTTGGCAGCTGTCGGACGTGGGTCTGCAGCTGGTAGCTAAAATTACTATGGCAAAAACTTTTGAAGGCGTCCTCTGTATTGAGATCCAGTTCAAGCAAGTCTACGGTTTACTACTTCCAACAACGTCAAGCAGCATTTCTTATTATCTAAGTGTTTCTTTGGAATATCAGCTTACGTTTTATATTACGTACAATGAAATGTACTCTTGACTTTCTCGATATTTACCCCCATACTTTAAGTATAGTTATTGGTAGCTATTTTGAAACTTGATAGTGGCATTTCGTGATCTAAGGTGACCATGAGACATTTGACATTTTGGCGGATATCTTTCCCCCATAGACAGGTAGCATGAGTTGAGGTCCTGCTTTTGGTCGTCCTGCTGTTGTGAAGCCCTCGAACTTGCAACTGACTGCAAAATCCTCTAATGATTATAATTCACTTTAACTAAGTCATAGCTCATTGACAATGGTAAAAAGGTGAAGTCTTGCTTCTTGTTTAGCACTGCTAACCTAGTATACAAACCAAGTCTAATCCGCTAAGTAAAGTAAGAAGTTGCTTAGGGTTTGGTATTTGGTTGCCAGTTTAAGTCCTCGGCTTTCATGATGCGTACGTATTAACAAGATATCTCAATAACAATGTTGGACATACGACGAAGGTGTTAAAGTCGAGTTCCCTTGGCTATAACAGCAATTCAATGCATTGAGCTGAGCCGCATAATATGTGTAAGTCTTAATTCCACAGTCAGGGGTTGAGCAGACCCCAATGTAATGCAACTCATGGAATACATCACTCTCGACTATACTTGTAACTTTAGCCTCAACTATTATCATTGGTATTTTACCTAGATATTTTCTTAGAAAGCTCTTTTACACATATACTTTCACCGAAATTTTCTGGGCTGTTGATTAGCTGTATCATTATTAGATGTACATATCCACTATAAGGCGAGCTCCTAAGCCGGCGCTCCCGGTGGCACAGGCTCACCGGGCACGGCGCTACGAACTGCCGTGCCTCATAAGCTAGGGGTTCTATCCGAATCCGCAGGGTACCTAGGTATACAATCAACCAAATCAGCAACCGGGGAACTCGGAAGACACAAAAAAGGAAGAAATGGAGAAATGGAGAAAGGGGGAAAGGGGGAAAGGGGGAAAGGCAGACCTATCCTGCCACACTGAGAAACATTAACCTTACACAATCAACTTCAGAAAATATTCCTTGGAATCAATGCTGTGGCGCTATCGAGGTAGTAACCAACGGCTTCAAGATTGTTCATCGTTTCAAAACAATGTTATTGCTCCATTATATGATTGAGTGAGAAGTTAACTATTATAATAATAAGGTGCTGCTTTTGCAATTGAATAAGGAAGTCGGAATACCATGCATGTCCGGACAAATTCTACTTTGAGACAAGAATAAAACGATGCTACCACTATTGCAGCGATAAGTAACTTGAATAGATGATAAGAACTTGAAGGAAAGCGAAAATAATACACCTAATAAGTAAATAAGGTAGGTGACCAGTTACTTTATGTAGGTACATGCTTATTGGAAGAATGACATGTACCATACGTCATTGACTACCTAGTTACCTACCTCATCATAGGTAGCTACCATTTAACATAAAGCCAATTGATAAATACCACTAGTATCTAAGTTCCTACTAAATAGAAATATAATACATAATGCACCTTTTCTCTCCTGATTCACTATTTCCATTGTATACTCTAAGTCGAACTTACCTAAGTAGTATACTAGCACTACACCCTCGCCTTCTAAGAAAAGCTATCACAAATCACCCACTATACTTCAATAAATTGGTTCAACTTTTTGGTCATGTCTAGAATAGTGGAAGACGTCAAGACCAGCCTCAAAGGCATCCGCGGAGCTGGCGATGCCATCCGAGGTGGAGTACTAGAGGCTACAGATCAAGCGTTTGACAACGACCAGAGCCACCCGACGACTCAAACTGCGCAGACAAAGAATCGAGCTATTGCAGAGAAGGGAAAACAAGATGCCAGAAAGGTGGATGAGATGTTTGCGCGACGAGAATGGGAGCGCAAGGGTGTGTCTGGTGCGGAAACAGCCAATCCGTCGCATCAGTCTACTGCTACCGGTGGTCCTCATGAGCAGGCGGCCCCTATAGCAAGCTACAATGGCACACAAGGGGGCACAAACGAAGTTCAAGGAAAGGGGGTTTGAATTCAAGCGTGGAGTCATGGGGACCATGCCATCACAATTCATGAATCAGACTTGTATAGCCTCACCATCAGGCAAAGCAAGGAGCAAGGGAGCCTAATACAGTATATCGTATTCGTTTCGACCTCTCTATCTATCTTAGAATTGACCTAAATTGAGAGCCTATCCTTCTTGAACTGTCGCTTCGACGTGAACAACAACGCCTTTGCCGTCGATCCCCATTCCACTCTTCCTCGCCAATGTGCTTTCGATGCCGAAGAGAGCAGACATCTCCTCGAGTGTCTTGCCCCTTGTTTCCACTGTCGCCGTGTTAGATCTTTTCTATCTGATCGTAGGTACGTTTCACACTCACCCATCGCATATCGTACGAATACAAATGCCACCACACAGATGCACGAATATATAATGTATAGACCCCAGCCGATGGCTGCCGCTATTGGGGGGCTTGCTTGTGCAACAATATAACAGCTAAGCCATAGGCTCGCCGTCGACAGAGCATTGCCTTTCGCCCTGTACATAACCGGGAAGATTTCTGTGGCGTAAGTCCAACTTCCAACGCCCCAGCTTATGTTGAAGAATACGTAAAATAAGTATGGAAAAGCAACGATAGCGTAGTTCCCATTGTCGTTAGGATGCTTCTCGGCATGCCACTGCAAAACAGTGATGCCTATCATCGCGCAGCACATCCCAACAAGGCCTATCTGTAGCCAGGTCTTACGCCCGAGGCGGTCGAAGAAGAAAATTGGAAACCAGGCGAATACGAATAGGACAATACCAACTCCTCCCGTGGCAAGATTCGCAGTCTTCGGCTCAGTGATCCCCCCACGTTCAAAGAGTGAGGGCTAACCAAACATGTAGTGTCAGATACCCCAGCGGAGAACTTAGAGAACCGGATGCTTACGGTGTAGTAGAGAATCGAGTTAGTTCCCGTAATTTGCTGGAAGAACTGCACGCCCATTGCCAGAACGGTAACTCGCAATACAGGTGATTTGAACATGTCGCTCCATGTTGCCGTCGTCACAGCTTTCTCAAAGGCAACCTCTTCGGCTATGTCGGCCATTTGCAGGTCGGCCGCCTCGTCGCCGTGAAGTCGAGCAAGCACTTCTCGGGCGCATTGATGCCTATCCTGTTGGACCAGCCAACGGGGACTAGGCGGGACCCAAAACCAACATCCGATTGCTAACACGACTGCTGGCACGACCTGGATGGCGAGGGGGATGCGCCACCAGTCAGGGGTTTCAAGAAAGTTAAACCCGTAGTTCATCCAGAACGCCACTAGCTCGCCGAAGCAGAGTATCATCTGCTCTATTCCAATGATACGGCCTCTTAGCTTCGCCGGCGCGATCTCGGACACGTACAAAGGGACGCCACCGGCGCAGGTGCCAACACCGTATCCTAAGATGACGCGTCCAATGGTGATAGAGGTGATGTTATATGATGCCGACTGCAGAACAGCGCCAACAACGAAGACCACACAGGCAATAGACAGTGTTCGTTCACGTCCGCATCGGTCGGCGAGAAAACCTATAGACATGGCGCCGATCAAGCACCCAATGTCGTAGAGCGACACCACTGCACCGGTCACCCAGCTATTAGCCGGCTTCATGAGCGAGATCCATCTGGAGTCTGCCACGATAACTCCCATAACACCTTGGTCTGTATGATACTGCTATTAGGCCAAATCAAAACTTCCGTATAGATTATACAACAATTCTTACCATATCCAAATAGCAACGCGCCAATCGAGACGAAAGCTGTAAGTAAGTATACATAGCGCAAATTTGCAGGGCGCCTTCTGGCCTCAGCAGTCGTTCGACGAATGGGTCTTGTTTGCTTTATGCCAATCATGCTTATTTCTAGCTCGGAAGGCCTTATTATGAGGAGTATGCCTGGTTCATAGTGTATTTAAGGTAACAAAAAGCATAGTTGCTTGGGGAGATGGGGTAGATTGGTTATTAAAAGAAGACAATCCAAAGGGCCGTGAATTCATTATAAACAAAGGACTACGTACTGACAAGGGGATAATGGCTTTAGGTTAACATCAAGGAGACTTGACGAGTGCTCCCTTTAAACCCCACGATCATGATGGGGCAGAGGAGGATCTTTCCTGCGAGGAATTTGGGGGGATGGATGTTGGACTTGTGGGGTAAGCATGGAGAGTTGAGCTGGGGTGGCTACTGATCAGATGAACCCTACTACCGATCTATGCGAGTCACATTGTACTATCGAACGGGTACTACATAGTACAAGAAGCAAAGTGGCCACACGTAGGGGCTGGAGGAATTTAGCGACGAGGCAATCGGAGCGAGCCGAGTTGCAAATTGGAGATATATGACTATGTATGGTAATTGGTTAATGCTCACTGTCCGGTACTCGGTGCCCCCTATAAAGCTTATGTCTCGTGCAACGATGCTGGTCTTTATATCCCAATTCCGTTAAGATCGGCATCGAGACCATTGTTTTCGCTATATCAAAGATCCGAAATTTGAGTCGTAACTTTTAGATCAAAACCAGTAACGAATTATAAACCTATAGCGTCGCCGACAACGGCAGGCGAAGTGTGAGGTGACTGGCTAAAACAAACATTATGGATTGCTTCGGCATCTAGGGGTGGGTATTGGAAGCCGGTAATGATACCATGCGGGGACTTCCTCCCAAACTCGTGAATGCCCTTAAAGAACAGTCACTTGTTGATGTTCCGAGTCTCTCCTTGTATGAATCTGATCCTACATTGAGATATCTACGCAGTATACTCAACAACTATACTAGTTTCAATATCTTCATCACCAATCATGCCACATGCTACAACACCAACTACCTCAGTTCCTTTATATGTCAATGACGGCCTTCTCGGCCCAGGTCAGGTTGACACTCTTCAGGCTTCATACGCGCACGAAGCCCTAGATGAACTACGTCAGCGTCTTGAACGGGATGGGTATCTTTTCTTGAAGGGCCTCCTCCCACGCGACGATGTTCTAAAGGCCAGAGGAGCGTATTTTGCCCTTTTGGAGCCTAGTGGTGTCCTCGCCCCAGGAACGCTCCCGGTTGATGGCGTATTCGACTGCAACAAGGACAGGCTAGATTTCCCAGGAATGGTAAGTGACTACGGGTCTATCAGCACTTCCCTCAGGGGTTGATGATGTCTCCTCACTAACGAGCAAGTATTAGTACGTGAATGATTCATTCATCTACCTAACTAAGTAGTTTAATACCTACATAAATTGTTACTAATTGGCAGTACCTACTTTTCGCAGGAGCTTCTTCTGGCCTAGTGGCCACTGGTTTTCATCTATTGTAACCTAGGAGACACGATATATCTCGAGAGAAGGCTAATTATGCAATAGAGGTGCTGGCTCCGCTGATGCTAATGGACGTCCCCGCGGCGGTCTCTTTGTTGACCTTGCATTAAAAGCCCACGCGGAGCCTTGGTATAAAGATGAGTTCTGTAAGCATCCGGCTCTTATGGACTTTATTGCAAAGTTCACAGGATGGGGCGACAGTACTCTTGGTCTCACTAGGTCCTTGCTGAGAAATAATACGCCACACAACAAAGCAATCGGCGTACACTACGATCAGATTTTCCTCCGACATGGTGAGGATACCAGTCTTACTGCATGGGTCCCCATGGGCGATGTTGCGTTGGACGGCGGCGGTCTTATCTATCTAGAGGACGGGCACACACTCGGTCGAGAAATAGAAAAGGAGTTCTATGATCGAGCTAAGCAGACCGGGCTAACAGAGGAGGAGGCGAAGGATGCTTTCAATCAAAACATGATGAGTGGAGGGTTGCTTGCAGATGGACCGAAAGAGTTTGCTGAGGCCCACGCACGCAGATGGCTGGTCACGGATTATGCTGCGGGAGATGTCGTGCTTCATTTGCCCTACACGGTACTTAAGACCAAACAACTAAGTTACGAGATGTGTCAGCTAATCCACATGCAAGATCCACGCTTCAACGATTAATAAGGATCCAAAGAATGTAATTCGCCTCGGCACGGATTTGAGATTTGTTGACGCATCTAAGAATTATGATAAGGTAAGGATACCAATATGTCTACCTCCTAGACTATATTACTAATGCATGTCTCAGCGATGGACAAATATCTACACGTTTGGAGATGGGGTCTAATAGTGTTCCACAACTTGTTGCGTACTTGATGTCAGTAACGAATAAAAGGATATCAATGTATCTAAATAGCAAGATAGCGAAGAGTATCTTACTTCTTCTGAGTTTATCTCCTTCGCTGTAGTTGATTGCCAGTCAAAGAAATAGCCCGACATTCCCATCATCATCTTAGCTAGTTATACGCATACCTTAAGAGGGTAGCAAGGAATAGTCCAAGGCAGCCAATCAACTTACAGGCTTCTGTTAGTTATGAGCTTACGATAGGATTGACTTAGACCAAAGTACGAAACCATGATGCAAATAGTACATTATAGCGACATGTCAGCAACAACACATGATAATATGACATGAACATCATTGCTATTTGATAGTATTACTATTATTCTTACCGTTGAAATATCAGTACCATAAGATACTTCGACAACTTTGAGGCTAATAATTGACCTAGCTGACCACGGAGTTGCCGGGGATTTTAGTCTACCTACTTACATAGTAACTAGGTAGTTATAAACTAAGACTACCTAGGTATCGACTCCTTCAGCCAGACAGCTCGGCGCGACGAGGGTGCCACGCCTCAACATAGGTCATTATTAGATTTCATCAAACTTCATTCATACTGGCAATTTAGTCGGTTTAGGCGGTAACTAGGTGCCATCATTATCATAACTTCAAGTGTCATCGCATGTACAACGATCAGGTTAAAATATAATATGAAATCACCCGTGGTTCTCTAGCATTTACGCAGGTATAGCCTCTTATCGAAATTTCTCATGAAGATTACCAACGCACAAAAACCTTCCGAAAATACCGAAGCAGCTCTGTTCTACATCTATGAACGATGTGAATTTTCAATCTTTGCTCTGCTTCTGCTACCCCTAACGTGTCAAAATGAATTTTACTCACTCCACCGACATCACCTAAGCTCGGCCTAGAGGAGATAGAAAATATTATCATATTAATGAAATCGTGGCGATAATGGAATAGCGTATTTTGTTTATGGACTGAGACAAATTGTTAGTAATAATTATTACCTTATCCTTGTGTAAAAGGAGTTATTATGTTGATATATCTCCTATTTAATACGAAGGCTAGGTCGTAATGAAGTGAGGCAGTTAAGAAGAAGCCGCAGACTGCACAGATGATTTTTTTACATACCTAAGGTTAGTATTATAACCTCCATGACTATATGTGAATCTAGATACCGATACGTAAAAGAGGTAGATCTCGATCATATGTTTTGTTGTGTTTACAGTATGTATCCACATACTAGGTTCAAATCTAATAGGCGCGACATTAGTGGACCAGCGGAATATATCCATTTCATACATAATAGTACAGCTGCTTTCCCTATTATGTATTAAGCACGGCATACGTAGCGTGATCCATTAATTATTGCTTGGTCGAAACTGGGATAATATGCATCTTTGTTAGAAGCTACTGCGTAGTAGCGTCAGTGAGAAATCTCCTGGCTCAGAATGACGTTAAAGAGTTGAAACCCTGAAGCGAGCACTAGTGTTACCGCACCAAGTGCTTTAGTAACCTGGCGTAGTGGGTTTTTATAACCCGTACTATGCCTCCAATTCAAAAGCACAGCGCGCAAGGAGAAAATACCCCTGATTGCCATGCATCTCATTGGCTTCGGAACATCGGCCAACAGCCGCTATGCATGGGTGCACATCCGCCTAGCAAAGAGAAGAGAGAAAAAAAGGGGGCAGAGGTCCAAGCAAGAACTTCATAGAATCTCGTCTTATTGTTATCTATCATGGGGTGTCTGCGGCACTGATCTCGATTTCCATACGTTATCGCTAAAATGTACAGCCATAATAGACCCCGACTGCCCTGCCCCCCCCCGCGGAAAGCCAGCACTCGACAGCAAATGATCATCCTATGAACGAGTTGACGCAACATGCCGGACTAGCGAACAAGATGTCAAGAATCTAAATATTCGATAGAGTAACCAACGAGATCATGGCCCAAGGAAAGACAACCTTAAGCTTGCTTGATAATTACAATAACCTTGACGACCCGGTACCGTCTTGGAATCGACCAGAAGTCATCGAGGGCGTTTCGGTATCAATGCTAGTGAGTAGGGTCAAGGTGGAAATACCGTCGGCAATTCTAACTAATGTGACAGTGCCTCTCTTCTATTTGCGTATTATATCGTCTCTACATCCGACTCTATGTCGTAAGGGCCAGGGGCTGGGATGACTTCTTTGTATTGCTATATCTTGTAAGAGATGCTTTTCTCCCTCGCGGCACTAGAAAATTACTAACGATACATCGGGAATAGATAACAGGATTGCTCGCCGGAATATCAGTATGCATCTGTGAGTAGAGTTCGTATGGAACCTGAGTCTCGAAGAGGCGTTGACGCTTTCTTAGCTCCCCGGTATGGGTTGGGTCGGCACTTTATCCAACTGGAACCTAGTGGGATGTTGGCATACCTTAAGGTATGGATAATAGCAATTACGCCATCAAACCTGACTCACGATATGATATTTACTTAATATTCCCTCTAGATTTTTTACGTGACCAATGCGTCTTACATCATGTCGACAACTCTGATCAAGATATCTCTCTTATTCCAATATCTGCGCGTCTACCGTAACGGTCATATGCGGTCGATCTGCATCGTCATGATAGTGATCGTCAGTGCGTGGGGTAGTGCGTTTTCGTTCATGGCTTGGGTGCCCTGTTTTCCCGTCAGCGGTTTCTGGACATTCGACGCGAGAGCAAAGTGCTATGGATTTGGTTCCCGAGACGTCAGCGAATTCTATGCGAGCTATGTGTCTCATACTGCGATAAATACAGTATTAGACATGATAGTGTTCGCAATTCCGGTTCCGCTTTATTTCCAGCGAGACACAGTCCGACGTACCAAGCTCGGGTTGGTTGGGCTAGTCACCATGGGCGCGATGTGCGTGATTTCATCAGCCAAATCTTAGAAAAATTCAGTTATGCTAACGTTTGATAGTGTGAATGGCCTTACCATATGGCGGCTTATAACGATCGTCGGGCATAGAGCGACAACGAGCCCTACGTTCGATCCAACGTGGTACGGCGCCATAAGCATCCTGCTTGGTTCGGTTGAGGCCAACATAGCCAGCATTTGCGCGTCGGTCCCCATATTTTGGCCCTCTTTGAAGGCTCGGCTCGACCAGATTTTTGTCACAAGAGAGATCACCATCACGCTAAACCGACGGTCAACCCGATTCTCAGATGATGCCGGCGATACGATCGAGCTCCAACGTACCGCAAGCGAAAATCGGGACAACAAGTGGAGCAGATGTCCTAGCAGAGCAGGTAGCGAGTCTAGTGAGACTATGTTAGCCGAGTTGGCGCCCGCAGCGAAGAGAACGCAACATTATATGGACGATTTTATCCTCGATCAAGCAGACCCTCTCAGAAAACGGGGCGCCTTTGTTGTAGAATCGGAGATCAAGTCAGGTGGTCTCGGGAGGCAGAAGTCGAAACGGTCACGAAGTAAAGATTGAAGGACTGTCAATTAGCGACAAGTTTTCCAGAAGACCGTATTCGGTTTGATCGAGTCGTCATATAACTCCAAAGAAGCGCTGCGACGGCAGGGCATTGAGGTTATATATATCATCCAGCCTGCATAAGCTCCGTAGCGCACCCTCGCCCAGACGAATTGGCCCCGTCCAAATACACTTAAGTGAGGGACAGTATACAACGAAACGAGTTGCTTGTCTCTCGTTAGAGAGAGTAGCGATGTCAGAGGGAGGATCTAGGAGGATATACCAGCCCTTGAAGATCGATCATGAATTAACGAGTGTCAACGACACAGCGACGATTTGGCACACTACCCAAGGGATACGAAATTGGACGAATGTTCAATGACTTGAGCTCTTGGGTGACTTATATACCTAGGTAAAAACAGGCTCCTCGGCTTACCTAGAGGGATAAATGCTGTGCTTTTATTTCTTCTTCGCTAGAGGTAACCTTTCTTCTTATAAGATTCACTAGCTAAGCAAGAAGCCAAAGGGCATAAACCGTACGTTCTTTTCTATAATTATCGTGAAGACTCAGTAAATATTGATGTGAGACGACTTCATACATGTTCTTAAAGAAAGGGGAAGAATTAATATCGATAACGGAATAATTATACGACTTCTCTAACTTCATATAGGGTATATGAGCCTATCCTTTAACAATATATATTCGGTATGCTAAATTTCTGTACAATTGCGTATCGATGATAACCCCATGAAGCCCGGGTCGTTCCCGTCCCCTGAGCCTCTGAGGTGGTTCCCACCCCACCCTATTCCGAGGTCCTGGCTTCTATGTACATATACCTACCTAGGTAATAATAGTCCAAGGTACAATCTGATAAAGAATCAATCAATCCCTGAGCGTTACACTACCCTAGGCTAGGTAATAACTTACCAATACTAAGGTTAGTTCGCAACGGCTAAGCGCCTTAGGTAAGATCGTCTTGTGTATCACAACCCTTTTTTGTTATTGGTAGGAACTTATCCGTCGAATAGGATTGTCTTGCACCTGGGCACCGGGCTACCATCTCTCCCACCACCTCTGACACTTATTCCTAATCAAATTCGCATTCCTAAACCAATAGTACTACCTACTATTTACCTGGGTTCTCTTCTCCGACTCTGGTCAATAATGTCTTCAAGCACTTAACACTGCTCACGAGAATGAAGCAGCACTGTACGCAACAGACCAAGGGGGATATCTTGTCTCTACCGGATGGAGGGCGAAGGATATCAAGATGGCAGCCATGGAAACTTTTAGCCGCTACAGTTCTTGGACTCTTGTCATTGTTCGTTCTGCTCTGCCAGCTGCATAGGACGAGTGTGATAATCGGTCATCTCGCAAATTCTAAGCTGGAAGACGTGGACTTCACCGACTGGAAATGGGGTGATATAGAGCCGAGCAGGACTCTACACTGGCAGCGCTGCTACAATGACACCTACGACTGCGCAAGACTCGATGTGCCGATGGACTGGCTTGACCCCTCCGACAACCCGCAGGGGCGTGTCGTGCTAGCTATCATACGCCTCAGAGCCACTGAACTTGACGACTATAAAGGGTCTATCATATTCAACCCGGGAGGACCTGGAGGGTCTGGCGTCTATGCCCTCACAGATCGCGGCGCACTTCTGCAGACTATTGCCGGGAAGAATCACGACATCATTTCATTTGATCCGAGGGGTATCGGCGCCTCGACTCCCAGGGTCGATTGTTGGGGTTCCGAGGAGAAGACCCGGCTTTGGGCGCTGCAGGACGTCGGCGTGGTCGATGCCCACCCTGGAGTCATCTTCGATGCCTTCGCGCGCGCAACAGCTTTCTCTCGGACTTGCGAAGGAAATATGAACAGCTCGGGTTTGCTATCCCATATTAGCACCGCCTCACACGCCAGAGATTTGCTTGAGATTTCCACACAAGCTGGGCAGGATAAACTCAAATACTGGGGGTTCAGCTACGGAACAATTCTAGGTGGTGTAAGTAAGCCTTGATTCTAGGATTGACTCTCTCTCTCTCTCTCGCATGTGTGCGTGCGTCATCAATAAGAGCTAAAGTGAGATCTCAGGTCTTCGCTGCGCTTTATCCCGATAAGGTTGACAGACTTGTTAGCGATGGTAAGGAGTAACATCATGAGACTACTGTTACAGCTATTGTGCGATACTAAAGAGTCTTCATAGGTAACGTGGATTATAAAGAATGGCATTGGAATTCTTATATCAACTTCTTACACGATACCGATAAAGTCATGGAGGCGTTCTACCACTTCTGTCACAAAGCCGGCCCCTCTCGCTGTGACTTCTATGCGTCGACCCCGGCAGCCATAGAGCAGCGCTTAGCCAGCCTTCTTAAGCACATACGGAAGTACCCTATTATCATACCTGCCACCGATGCAGGAACGGACATGCCTCAGCTGATTACTTGGTCTCATCTCAAACGACTAATATCTGCTGCATTATACCGGCCGATCTTCATGTTCGCAGGCTTCGCCAAGGTCCTAAGGGCTCTAGAAGATGGCGACGGCCAACCCTTCTACGAACTAATGAGGTCCGGCAATTCCACGCCTCCGATCTGCTCGATCGAAGCAATCCCGCCTAATGTACCAAGGTTGGAAGCAGGAAACGCCGACGCGTTTCCTGCAATCCTCTGTGCCGACGCACCCCCCGTGGAAGACACGGTCGAGGAGTTTGCCGAGTTCGTCGAGGAGCTCACGCGCATCAGCGCTGCGGCCGGCGACGTCAATGCTCTCTTCAGGATAGCCTGCGTGGGCCGGACCATAAGGCCAAAGTGGAGATATACAGGGCCGTTCGAAGGCAACACCAGCCACCCGATCCTTTATGTGGCCAACATAGCCGATAATGTAGCGCCGCTCATCAGCGCGAGGAACAATTCACAGGGATTTCCGGGCTCGGTTGTCTTGGTGCAGAACTCCTACGGCGTAAGTAGAATCATCGTTTGATACCATGTTGATATGCGCAAACATGATACTAATCTAAACCTCAAATACAGCACACTAGCCTATCCGCAGCATCAACCTGCACTGCCAACTACATCCGTGCTTACTTCCAGAGCGGAATTCTTCCGAAGCCGGGTACTACGTGTGAACCAGATTACCAACCCTTCGAGGATGTGTATCTGGAAGATGGAAACAATCTGTCTATGGCTTCTTACGAATTAACGAAATTAAACTGGGGGTTTGAACCTAGGCAGATACTCTAGCTATCATGAAGCATGGCATTGAAATATTGTTTTCATTATATGTCATCATCAGTACCTATTAACTCGTCCCTTGAAGTATTCTGCAACATACATGCTTATTAAGTAGTACAGATATCAAGCCAATAGATGAAACAAAAGACCTATGAGTATTTGCCTAGGAAATATATGATACGTCATATGTTATTTCGACTTCTCTGCTCGTCATTCTACGAGGTTGTTCTTGTCACTAGTGGCTTGTTAGCAAACATTTTATCGGCCTCCGAAGACGAAGACTCACGGCAACTCAAAATTGGGCATGAAGAGTGATCCAATAAAGGCAATGGCAGAAGGTCCTACGGCTGCATAGGTCATGTACTTCATGACCGCGGTGAACTATTACAAGGTGAGCACATGATGGTAAGCTTGCTTCAACGTGTAGTTACTTACCGCAAAATTCACGGCTGTCCGTTCGGGTGTACCCCATTCAGGCACGACGCCTGTGATGGAGTTTGCTAACGCCGTCACACTTTCTGCCGTTGCTCCGCTTCCTAGGTAGTACCACAGCTCAGGCACTATTGTACCAGTGTAGATGCCGCCAGCGATACACGCGCCTACACTCCCCCCGACGAAGGCAAAACAGACAACCAACGCAGTCATTTGCGGCATCTCAGCGTGGGATACAACAGTCTGAGCTGGTATTAGCAGCGTCGATCCAACCATGCCGCTACCGATACCCTGGATCAGCTGCACGACGAAGATTTCGGCGACGCTATTCTCGGAGCCCCGGAGACGGAGCATCACACCATAGCCAACCAGTCGCACAGCCGCACCCAGTACGCACACCCATTTGTAACGCCTGGTCTTGGCCATGGCTATACCTGCAAGGATCGCAATCAGACATTGGGTCACCCCGTTGGTATCTTGCGTTCATTAGCACCTAGGATCAATCTAGGGTTTCAGTGGTAGAGACTGGGTACTATCTCAGCTTACAGGTGAAAAAGGTAGCATCGCGGGCATCTAATCCTCGAGCCACAGTACTCCAAGCATATATGTATGTATCTACGTTCCCCTAAATTAGGACTTCAAATCTCATACTCGACAGGTATGTGGTAGAGATTAGAGGCAGAACAAAAGAGAACAAAACAAGGTAAATTTCGCAGAAAAGAATAGATGAGTGAATTCGAAACTTCTTACGCGTTGCAGAGAAACCGACGTTGTCTAGAGCTATTAGTAAGCAGCAGAGGACTATTGTACGATTGGCGAAATAGCGAGGAGGCACCACGGGATGTGTAGCAAAGTAGTGCTCGTAGAAAGGAAGCGCGATAAGCAAGACTGCGCCAAGAGCAATGAGCACATCGATCCAGGGCGTCTTCCAGCTCGACGGCGCAGTCGCAGCAAGCGTCATTGGGATGAGCAGAAGAGCCAGACCACCACTGAACAAGACCACGCCACCAAGGTCGATCTGCGAACAGAATTCGTACGGGGAAATCTTTGGCCTAGGTGCAAGGCCGTCCTTTTCTGCTCTCGCCTGATAGTACAATAACGTACTGACGATGAAGCTCGCACAGAACGGCATGATAATGGCTAGCATACCGATGCCCCAGCGCCAGCCAATACCGGTAGGTGCCGTTACGCTGTCGACAATGAAGGCAGCAGTCCAGGGCGTTATGAGGAAAGGCCAGAACGAAAGAGCAATGCCGAAAGCCCGGTAGCGGGCCGTCGTCAAGTCGGCAATAACGATATCATTCATCAGGTTCGTGGCAGACTGGCCGACGGAATAGAAAACGGAGCCGGCGGCATAGGCGTTAAAGGTCTCAGCCGAGGCCATAATGATGTAGGCTAGGATGTAGAAAGTGATGGCGATGAGATAGGTGCCACCACGACCGATAACATTGGACAGCTTCGCGAAAGGCGGCTTTGCGACTGCGAATATGATTGTCCCGGCCGTGCTCAAAGTAGCAAGCTTGGATAGTTCCTCGAATTCAGATGTAGCATAGTTACGGTAGATGTAAACAGTGCTGTTATCAATTTCACTGTAGTTATAATATTAATCATCTTCTTCTTATGTCCGCACCAGTTACTGGAGGAATATGTCTTACTACACCATCATGATCAAACATAAGCTACGCATATGTGTTAGTTATGTGTAGTTTCCTTAAGAACAAACAACGTCAGTTATATTTTAGGTACAACCTACCCAGCTATGACGAGCCATCGACCTCTCCTACCCCAGATGGCTTGAGCGGCCTCGATGGCTGCAGTGCCTGTCTCGACGGGAACGTTGGTTATCACGTGTTTCTCGGAATCGACATTAGTCTGCTCCTGCTCTTGCTCCTGACTAGTATCTCTATTATTATCAGTCACGACGGTGACCGGTCGACATGCTGGAGGTTCGTCGAGGGGACCAGCACCAATTGCTGCTAGGAGGTACTTAGCGACGGACAACATGGCTCACTAATAAGATCGATGTTGTGCTCAACGAGATTTACGCGTCTTGGACGTGAAAGTGAAAGTCCAGGATGATCATGTCCAGGCTGAAAGAACCCCATTTAAATACTTTTAAGGTTATCTACTTAAGGTATCCGATCTATCTTGAAAGTCGTTGCTGCTGTAACGTTGTTTGAGCTACCTTTTACATGTGCACCTACCTACCTATGTACCTACTAGCCTAGCTACTTTTGTGCATAATGTATATGTAACTGTGGGCTAGGTATTTGGGGTGAGCTTTCCGAATCCCCCTCTCGCTCCCACGGACATAGGTAAGGTATTGGTTACATTAAGTATTAGCTTTTCATCGTAACTTATCTTGGATGGCCAGTGAAAGTGTGATAAGCGTTGGGACTTCCACGGAAGTGCCTAGGATCATGTGCGGTGGAGGGGTTCGTGCAGGGGATGGGGAATTCGTGGTAGTGAGCTAGGATTAGCATCAGGATTAGGGATAGGATAGAACATTCTATAGAAAGATAAGGCTGTCTTGTTCGTACATATCTTGTTAGTATTGGTATCAAGGATATTGTATTAAAGGAAGTTTCACGAATCCGGTGTAGAAGACGCTTATAGCTAGCTACCTGAGGTTACTACCGGTGGATAGTAGGCAGATGAGAAACGGTGACGGAGGTAACATTAGGGGTACCTAGGTATATATAAATCGATCATCTCCGTAGAATATAAGCCATAAATATTAAAAGTGATTAGGTTAGTTCATCACTAATGATGGTACAAGTACAAATAGGCTAAGACATTTGTCGTCTGTCGTCGCTAGGGAAATGTTGAAATGTTACGTGGTGAAAACTGAGGCTGCGAATATCATGCCAAAGCGTTGGAGATGCGTGAACACGGGAGGTTGGTGGTGGCATGAATGTTGCCTTGAAAATATGACTGCGTCCATTCGCGAGTCGAAAGAGTACACGATAAAAATTACATAGGTAGCCAACAATTCCAACAGGTTATTATTGTACAATCAATGGACTCCCGCGCTATGCAGCATCTATCATACATGCCGATCATTATTATCCCTACCACTTGGTCTCCTATCTGCCTGGCCTCGAGAGATGCTGAACGGCGGCTATCCATTTTTGTTCGTCATTGCTACGCTCGCTATTAGTTGGAATCATTAATGAGTAGGGCGTCAGTTACTTACCGATCAAATCGCAGCAGCTTCCCTAGCACCGGCACCAGCTGTGACCGGACCTTCTCCTCTTTCACTTCGAGGAACTGTAGCAGGATAGTCTTCAGGTACACCATGTCTGGACCGGGAGACCCAGCCGCGCCGTTGATGCCGCTTCGGGTCGAGTCAATACTAGATCTTCCACTGCTCGCGACGTTCGGTGTGCTGCCACCGCCAACGCTGAACCTAGCTTGGATACTCTTGAGTTCTTTATTTGCCTTCTCATAGCGCCCCCTGGCCTCGTCTAAAAGTTTCCGCAGATCCAAGCGTTGCTTTTCGGCGTCGCGTACTTGCTGCTCGGATGCGTCCAGCGCAGACCGTAGGTTATTGACCGCCGCTCGCATATCATCCACTTCAGCTGTGGCCTTCTCCTCGACCTGCTCAAGCTCTTCACGACGATGGCGCCATTCTCTTTCGCGAGCTTCTAGCTCGTCCTTCTCGTTGGAGAGGCTCCGAACTTCACGTTCGAGCTCGCGAACTTTGCCCTTCAGTTCTTCAGACTCGCGGGTACGACGTCGGGCGAGGGTAGACAATTCGTCTTCAATGCGATCACGTTCCTCGACGGCCGCTTCCATCCGAGCACGCATGTCTCGCACTTTCACGTCCGCTCGCTCGTCGACGTCTGCGAGCATACGGCGCATCGTTTCGCCTTCACGCGTTCGCTCGGAAAGATGTTTCTGCACTTCTGCTAGCTCCTCCTCCAGGCTCTCCGTCTGACTTTGCGCTTCCTTCAACTGAATAGATAGCTCGGCTGTCTGATCTCGCATAGAACTTAGAAGTCCTTGCGCATTGTTGTACTGCTGCGTCTTCAACTCCACCTCTTCCCTAGTGGCGTTCTTCTCCTTCTTGAACCTGGTGACCTCTTCTTCGAGCTGTTTGACCTTGGGGCGAAGTGTCAAGAGTTCTGATTGAAGAGATTCCAACTCGCGACCAGCTTTCTCGGCCTTTGCGGATAGTTCTATCTTCTCAGCCTCGGCACGGCGATAGTCTCTGCCAGCCACACGTTTCTCATCCTCGAGCCTTAATCGCGACGTCTTTTCAGCAGCCAACCTGTCATTGAGTAGTTTAATCTCGGATTCGCGATCGGATGCCAAGCGCTGAGCTCTGGCAACCTCGTTCTTGAGATCTTTCTCGCGCTTCTCAAGATTGCGGAGCTCGTTCTGTTTGGAAGATAATTCTTCCTTGGTCATCTTCAGCATTGCAGATTCTTGGCGCAAGCTTTTGAGCTCAGGTTGGGCCTTGGTAAGAACTTCACGCAAGTCCGTGAGGTCTTTGTACCGACTCTGAGCTAGTTGCTGAGCGGCGCCTAGATCTGATTGCAGAGTTTGAGATTTGATCTTCAGCTCGTCATATTCGGCTTTCACGGAATCGAAATCTGCCTGCAGCTTGGAGCTAGCTTCTGTTCTAGATGTGAAAGTACCTATCTCTTTCTCGAGGTCTGCAATCCGGGACTTCAAGGTCGTCTTTTCTGACTCTAAGCTCTTGATTTTCTCTTTGGCTTCGACATGATCATGACCGATGCTGATTAGACTTTCATGCATGTTTTCAATCTCATCCCTGAGGTCCTCCTCGGACTTCCTCTGCTTGGACAACCGCTCAATTTGCGTATCCTTCTCAGAGATTTCATCCTTGAGTTTTGTTAATTCAGCTTTGAGGGCCTCGGTCACGGGACTTTCGAGAGGGGACGGCTGAGGGGTCTCCGATGCTTCACTTGCAGCGACCTCCACAGTATCAGCAGCAGTAGCGGTAGCGGCGGCAGCTGCGGCACCCTTCTTCTTCTTCTTATTCTTTTTCTTAGATCCACCACCCGTAGATGTCGTTGCAGGAATTTCCAGTGTCTGTGACGTCGGTTTCGCGTTGGATTGAATTTGCTTGTTCAGCCGTTCAACCTTCTCCTCGCTCTCGGATTTTGACTTCTTCAATGAGTCGATCTCGGACGTTAGCTGGCGCACTTTAATTTCGAGCTGGGATCTCGCTTCGCCGAGCTTATCCAGTTCTGCGTCAAGCTCCGCCTTCTTAGAACTTGAGCTCGCGAATTTAGACTCCTGCTCCTTTGCGACTGATATCGCCCTCGACTTTTCTTCTTCGAGGTTAGCTTCCAAGGTTCGCATCTGTGATTGAGCCTGCTCCAGTTTCTCCGCCAGTGACTTGATCTCAGCATCCCTAGCATTCAACTGTGTCTGCATAGAATCTTGAAGAGCGATGTTGTCTCGATTTTCACCCAGCTCCCGCGTGGCCTTCTCAAGACTTTCTACCAAGCCAGCACTGTTTTCTTTCGCCACCGTCAGCTCCTCCTTCAAGATGCTGACCTCAGACGCGAGCTTGACGATTTCTTCAGATTTCGACGCTACTTCGGCTTGAAGCTGGGGAATCTCGTCATCGTAGGAAAACATATCCTCGCTCGCACCGTTAGGCTCGTCGACAACGACCGGTTTTTGTCTTGGAGAAAAGACACCGAATATTGATGATACTGGGGATTTGCTTGCAGAAGGTGAGGCAACCTGCTTCGCTTCTTCATCGGCCTTCTTCTCCGCTGAAACGGATTCCGTCTGGCCGTCTGTCTGTACTGGCGCTCCTTCGGCTTTGACAACTTTGAGGGTAGCAACCTCTTCTCTCAGAGCAAGTAATTCCTTATCCGCCTCTTCAAATTTCTTCTTGAAGCTGTCTTTCTCGCCCGAGACACGTTTGAATTCTTCCATAACCATGTCACCCTTCAGATTTAGCTGATTCAAATATTCAACAAGGGCTGCCGGGTCTTTGATAGTAGTCAAGGGGGTGTTCTCGCGCAAGGCTCGCTCGAAAGGTTCAATGGACGTGGCTCGGCCATGTGCGATTCGGTATGACCGCAGTAGTTCTGCCAGATTGGTTGTCATTAAAGCTGGCCGCATAGGAAAACATCTAGTAGATATGACCAACCTGGATATGTAGCCTCCAACTTATCTAGCTTCCTAAGCTTGGTCTTTACGTGAGGCGAGAGCTCCACCACTGTAGCGGCGGAGACATCCTTAGGTTTCTCGTCCACGTCGGTGGTGGTCTGGTCGTTCGTCTCGCCATTTTTTTCAGTTGCACTATCCGTCTTCTCGTTATTCGCCATCCCCTCTTTCATGGTCTTCTCCGACAGGGTAGGCTGAGCTGGCGCAGAAACAGTATCGCTTTCGTCGTCGTCGAGAATGAAGGCGGCTTCGAAGACGGCAGGATCGGGGTTCGCAGAGCTGTCGCCGTTGGGATTGTCTTGGCCAGGTTTCTTGGTCTTCCTCCTAGCGGGCGAGTTGGTACTATTCGTTCTCGAGACTGAGCGTGGGCGTTGGCCTGGAGCGGAAGGGGAGCCGGCGTTAGATCTTTGCTCTGCGAGTGACCTTTGGCGGGCTTGCTCTTCGGCGATGCTCCGATCAATAGCGCCTTTTATTCTCTGCATATATTACGATAGTCAGAAACTAAACGGGTTTGGATTTCCTAATACCTTCCTTCATTTGAAATGGCTAAACATGTAGACGTACAGATAACATGGTGGTTCAAAGAATATGCTTCTTTTTCCCCTTATTATTATTACTGTTCTTCTTCTTCTAATGCATCGACGAAAGATGCGACGATTGTGTAGGACCTAGCAGCCTAGGTATGGTAGGTAGAGTGAATGTTGTAGCCATGCGCATCAGGGACCAGGAAGGTAAAGAGAGAATCTTTATAAAAGGTGAAAAGAAGAAGATTAGGTACTTCGTAGTGTAAAATTGATAGAACGATGTAGGCAACTACAGTCCTTCCAGGTTCTTTCTTTCGTTCTGCCTTTTCGGTCTTTCTGTCTTTCCTGTAATAGACGTTCTAGTTTCTAAGATTGCGACCACCTAAACTTAGGTACAGATGTACTAACCTAAAAGTTGCCAGGCTGTTGCGATCTGAGGTAATCAATTTACAACCGCCTTATGTACCTAGGTAGCGGCTAGGTAGTCGTAATGATGTTTAAAGTTGGTCCAATTATATCCCATTATGTTGTCGCATCCTAGGTAGTACGTAGGCTGCCCCAGCTGCCCCAGGGCCCAGGTGCTAGAATAAATGTAAAATTAGTGGATACTCCCAGTCTTCTGACAAGCGCGACACAATCCAATCGGTACCTAGGTACTTAGGATAGGTACATACAATAATAGTAAAGCAAGCTCCGAACAGCGACCAATAATTTCATTTCTTCGCTGTCCTTAAATTGCTTCACCTGTAATGTCGTCACAACTGTCATCTAGTCATCCATCAGGTCTAAACACTTTTCGCTTGCCTAACATAACGTTGGGTAGCCCTGAGCACTGACGGATGCTTATAGTAGCGAATAATAAATAACTAATCGACATCACTTCACTGCTCCTCACGTCATAATTCTTCTACCAAGGTGCATACCTGGCCGCATCCCTAGGCCAGGTGATCATTCATTCTACTTTTTTTTTTCGTTTCTTCTTAAATATTTACAACTACACCCACACTACATATACATCTATAGCCACATCTACTAGTTCCCTTCTCTCTCTTTCCCTTAAATTACTCACCATGAGCTCTCGACAATACGCCCTATCCTAATACTGAAGCCATGGTGTCTATCTGGCCCTGGAAGGTAAGTCGAGAGAAGCCGTTCAGAAATTGAATAGTATATGGGTCTCGTATATCTAAAACACACAAAATTGCTAACTAGATATTTGATGATTAACAGGGCCATAACTCATCTCCATCCTCATTTGAAAGGACGCTTTCAACCCTCTCCAACAAAATCACAACCACGCAAGCCCAACTCGATAAAGCGCGATCCAACGCTCGCCGAATCAAAGTCCTGTGGACTCTATACCTCACTTTTGCTTACCTCGTCTATGCCATCGTCTTGACACTAGTAGTGGGATGGCAGAATCTAGGGCCCTGGGAATGGACTGGAATGGCCGGCGGGCCAGTACTGTATGCTGCTACCTTACTCAACGTTACCTATTTACGTATAGTGGAAATTGCCCTAACAAATGTTGTTTCGAATCAGGATATACCTCGTTAGGACATTCACAAACGCTTATTTCAGTTTTCGTGTCGATACACTTGAGGCTCGCTTGAAGGATTACCAAACCGAACGTGCACGCACTATCCAGAAGCTAAAGGATGCGACCAAATATGACTCGACCCTAGAGCTGCTTGAAAAGTATGGAGGGACCGGAGAGAAACGAAATCAGCCAAAGAAGCGAGAGGAAGATGGGGATGAAGGAGATGGTCAGCAGCAGAGAAAAGAGCCCGGCAGAGTCGGTCGCCAGATCACAGCTCCTGTCAGTCCTAGTGCAAGGACCAACATGCCTCCTCCACCGACAGCCAACATTCAAAGACCCCTTCAGGCTCCATCTCCAGGACCCTCGCAAGCCCGTCAAGACCCCTCCCATTTAACGCGCCCACATACGCCATTGCTAGGACAACAGCCAACAGAAGAATTCGCACCTAACGCTGGGCCGCTCCCATTCTCCTCCGCCCAGTACGATGTGAGCCACGGTTCGCCCCGCTGGTACGACCGTATCATGGATCTCATGCTTGGAGAAGACGAGACGGTGCCAAAGAACCGCATCGTGCTGATATGTCAAAATTGCCGACTGGTGAACGGACAGGCGCCTCCAGGAACCAAGTCTTTATCGGAGTTGGGCACGTGGAGGTGCATATCCTGCGGGTCACGAAACGGAGAGATGGACGAGGGCAAAAAGATTATTCGAGAGGTTCTCGGATCCAAGTCGAGCACCGGCTTAAGGAGCGAGGATAGGGATAGTGACTTGTCGAGCGACTTGGTCAAAATCGAGAATTACAGTGAGGGTGTAGAAGATACCGATGGAGAGGAGGCGCCCACTTTTGCCGAGCAGCCGAATATGAGGCATCGTAACAAGAAGTCTCAGATGGTCCCGTAATGCACACAATATTCCAATCTCATTAATATATACAGTTCATGTTTTATTTGTCATACCCCGATCACTTGCTTCCAGGTGCGAGAGTAGTAGGGAAGTCACAGGAATAATTTCTCCTTATCCTTAACCGCCGCGCAGTTTCTTATTTCATCAGATCACTCTGGGGCTTCTATAGATACCTAGCCACCTAGAGTACCTGCTCTCTCACTCCTAAGCCCCCTTTGACACCTTTCTACTCTAGTCTGAACTATCACTACCCAGGTATCTAGTCTCTCCCATCCTCAATACCACCTGAGCCATATTCCGGCTTAGTCGTCATTAATTTCACATTGCTATATACCTGTCACCAGCTCCTCAAAATGAATTTTATGAACTTCCTTGTGCCCTGGCAAAGACGATATGTGGTATACGGTGATGCTATGGAATACTGCTTCAGATCACTTCGCTTCATATTCCCCCGAGGGCGATGTCAATATGGCAGCATTGAATTGCTAGACTGGGTAACATAGGATAGAATTCTACATTTGATAAAGCAAGGGCTAACTACTTTATTAACGCCGGACTTATGGCTTGATCTCTAAACTGGTATCTAGCGCTGGAGATCTCGAAGGCCTCTAGTTCAGACGCTTATACAGATAGGTATCTACCTACATAAAATAAGCATCCCCCCTTTCCTTGTGTTAACTAGGTATCCCCGTGAGCACCAAACATGGGTCCAAATAACTCCATTTTAAAACAGGGGCAATGGGCAGTTTAATTGGTATTTTCCATAAGACTATACCCGATCTGTTGTTTTCCTTGTTATGTCTTTTATAGTTTTGGATGTTTTGGAGGAATAGGATATTCGAATTGGCTTATTCTGTGGAGTCATTTTGGACCCATGTTTAGTGCTCACGGGGATGGGGATACAGTCTAATGAGAAGCATACACTTAGGTACCTAGGTTAGGTGTACATATCAGTGGTTCAGTACCCTACGCAACGAAATATTTCATATTAGCGGATTACCTATAGTCAAAATATGAAGACATCGACATCCTTCATACGTATAACACAGTAGTTTTATCGTATATCGTGGGAGTCCTCATTCTTGCAGCCAACTCTCTTCAACTTGTACCGCAAATTACGAACAATGTCACTATCGACAACTCCAAAGGTGGTTGAGTTATTTCTTGAGCAACGACTAAAACTTTGATTAATGAAAAACACAAGAGGGGAAAAATCGAACTATCTTTATAATCATTTGCAAGCTATCCGTACTTGTCACCTCAAAGCGGGGGTTGGATGGTGCTCCAAGGACTCCGCTGCAGCTACTAGGTATAGGTGATAGGTGTAGGTGCCCAGGTATGTAGTATCCCGGTCTTTCAGCCGAGATTCATCGTAGCCCTATGACGGGCCAGCTACCTAATGCAACGCCACGTGCAGCTTGGGCTTGGGGTTAGCATGTGCTACGGAGGGTCAGAGGGCTTAGCACCTGTGTCTACATCGCTCAGCACCAAATAGGCGAGCAGATCTCTACCTTGCCGGGCAAGCCGGGGCAAAAACCGAGGTCGATATCGCGATACAAGCCCGCTCACTTCACTGCATCGCACTGCCACCTTCTCTGTTAAGAATGGTCGAGTCTGGTCGAGTTCTCTCACCAAGAACCCAATTGTTGCTTTCGTGATGCACGTGTTGATGATCTAAACTTTGTAGCGACTTGCTACCGTGGGCGCCACTCGGTCAACATATCCTTCTAGGAAGGTCGTTGAATGCATCCCGACTTGAAGGGTCGTCTGGCTAGCAAATGAGTAGCGATACCACTTATAGTATTGTTAGGCGAGTATAGAAACCTAGATCGAAGGTGATAAAGATGCCTTTGCGAGATACCTATATATGGGACCACGGTTTCCCAGTGTAAACCCCCTATCCGCAGTCTCTGTAAGCCAGGTCACCTATAATTACTAGAATATCAAAGTGTCTCAGCTGAGAAGATGAAGTTGTCACTTGCGCTTCTCTCTGCCACGTGGGTTGCCTCCACGGCTGCCATTCCCTTAGTGCTCGACTATTCCGAAAACACCATTGTGAAGCTCAGGGAGCGACAATCTGCGAGCATAGCATCAAGCATTCGTAGACGACAATCAACGGGGACGACGGCAAATGAGTTTCTCGAAGGTGGATGCCGAGATGTCATATTCATTTTCGCCCGCGGCAGCACCCAGGATGGCAACATTGTGAGTCCTAATTTCTCATAACTCGTCCATTACGCGGCACAGCATTCTCATCATCAGGCATTGTTAACACTCCACGACAGGGCGATGACCCAGGTCCACAGACTGTCGACCAACTTAAAGCTGCGCTGGGTGCAAGTATTGTGGCGGCGCAGGGCGTTGACTACCCAGCGTTATTGATCGACAATCTCAGAGATGGGGGCTGTGATCCTGAGGATGCCGACAATATGCGGGCACTCATCACGCAAGCAGCGACGCAGTGTCCATCGTCGAAAATCGTGGTCTCGGGGTACAGCCAAGGGGCAGCATTGGTGCACCGATCAGTCGAATCCGCGTCTGCCAGCGTCAAAGACAGGATATATGCGGCGGTGACTTACGGCGACACCCAGAAGGAACAGGATGGAAGTCAGATACCGAATTTCGACCCGAGCAAAACCCTCATCCTATGCCATGATGGCGATAAGGTATGCGAAGGCTCGCTGATTGTCACCGACCCTCACCATGACTATTATGACCTTGCCCCTAATGCAGTAGACTTCATTGTGAGCAAGGTTTAGATACGTTAAGGGTTATCTAGTAGTAGAATTGTGAGTTGTTTGATATCCATTCTCAGATCGAGGATTTCGAATAGCTATATTGAACCTGTAATTACTATCGAACTATTAGAACAAACACATTCCTGGCCGATAAGTAACTAGTTAGTTAATCTATGTAATCATAGTTGCTCGAAGAGGATGGTATACTTACACCAAGAAGGTAGGTATATACACACCATGACCAGTACATAAAATCATGACGAATATAAAGTTATCTCCTAAATCTATATGGTACCACTACCAAACTCATACATCGAGTTTCTCTCTCAGTATAAGAGAGATGATGAAATTGGACCATGTCGTCTCTTGCTGGGGCCTAAAGAGTTCATAAGCTCTAAATCCACTTGGATGCGTTCGACAAATCTATGATGCGTTATCTGTCCCTCCTTGTTCTCGAAATGATACGTGAGCCTAGATCTCCCTTACTCACTATAAGCCACTGTGAACCTTGGAGAGAGAACTACGGCTCTGACATGAACGGCACGTCGATTTGTCAAGCTTGAAGACAAGGAGGCCTTCCGGTGAGTGGACGTATGAGGTGAATGAGATGCCTATAATGGATCCGTTTCGATATGCAGGCTCCGCGTTAACAGCATAAGTGCATATTGGGTAGTTGTCGATACTGCCTTGATTAGTTAACCCTGACAGTAAAACTACACGCAGTAGGGAGTTTTGCTACTTGAATAGCCACGAAGGCAAGGTGGTTTCGACCAAACATTGTCAACTGTCCCATAAGAACTATTGAAGGTTCTGCTTTACATCCGCACATAAAATCTTCGCTGCAAGACTCCCTTCGGGTTCCAGTTGAGCCACGAAAGAGAAACGCTACTTTTGAAATCAATAAATACCGAAGTGAACTCACAACTCGAGGGTCTAAGGTTCTTCTTTCAAGGTTATAATAGTATGACGTAAATGAAGCGTTTTAAAATGATTCAAGAAAGTTACTAGGTTAGACGATTAAGGGGCATGCTCTAGACTCATAATCGTTATACGTTATACGTAAATAATATTTTCCGGGCAGAAGAAAAGGTACCGTTACGGTTCTTCATGTACCTACCTGTAATTGTGTAACTCCATCTAAGCTTTTGATAGCCATGATCCTACGTGTGAGAGGTGAGGATATAGTGCAATAGTAAGCGGAACTAACTTAAGGCGGTTAACGCACGTGGGTGCTGCGCTGGAACTGGGTTACCAATTTACTGCATATTCTTCCCATTTCGAATCCCTCGATAAAATATCGACCGGCAGTTGTAGCCTTAAGCGAGCTGTCAGTCTTTAATCTCGCACTTTTTGCAACGATGTTTATTGGATTTGCCGATATAAAGTCTAGATCTCAAATACCAGGTAAGGTTATGTAGCTGCAAGGAATGACGTTCTCGGCGCTTATTTGTGTGTATCATAAATTACTATTGAAAACACTATAATCTCACCAATTCAAATAAGGAATAGAAGTTGTTACTCAGAAATAAGACTTCTAAGTTGTCTTCGAGTTGGAAAAAAAAAAAGATTCCCGTCGATAGTTTCCCAAACCCATGCTCCGTACATCATCGCCTGACTCAGATCCTCCTTCTGTGCCAACACATTTTGTTGTTGGCTATCATTGCTGATACATGATCTTATACAAAAAGGGTACGTTTTCCTAAGAGGAGGGGAAAACGGGGAAAATATGATAAATATCATAAGTGCTATATATTAAATGATCATCGTATCTGAATGTGAATGTAGGTTATATAGGACCTAGGCCAGTAGGTAAGTGACTTAGTTGCGAAGACTCAAAATAAACTCATGACCGATTAACAGAACAAGCGCTCGATAAAAAAAAGATATAGCACCATCCATATAACCATACACAGTATAAGATAAGACGGTATTGCTCCATGTTCCTGCATGCACCTTAGAATCCTAGTCGTATTCTGGTCAGCCAATATTTGCCCGCGAAAAATCCTGATTGTGGTCGGTTGGCGCGCTGGTACATAGCAATTCTTCCCTGCTCATGGATCTCTCTAATAACTACTGTCCCCCACGGTCACCTTACCATCTATCCCACGTTAAACTACATACCTATTATCTCTAGGTAGATGTCCAATAACTGTCACCAAGGGGCATTATAGTTATTCCGGACCACATATTTTCACTTAGAGGTACGCGTTCCATGCAAGACAAATCCTAAATTAACACCAACGCAGAGGTTACCAAGAATTCTCCTGTAATCTTTAAATGTGTTGTTTCTTGTTCTCCCTTGTCCCGCATCGGATTTCGCTCTTGTTTGCAGGATGACAGTCCTTAGTAAGACTCGTTACGAGTGTAACAGAGAGCGAACTCGTTTGCTAGGTATCGTCCAGAATTTCGGCGACAAAAACGGACTATGTAGATTTCAGGGAGATATGCTACTGATCGCCATGGCGGATTAAGCTACCATGTTTTCCCCGTCAGCCCCGACCCTGGAAGCCGACAGCCCCATGTTCGAGAAGCCAGAACGATGTAACGCTGGATTACCGATGTGCGGTCCCCATTGCCAATTGCAGCCAGGAGCACCGCCCAAGCAGGCTTTCGAGTTTCAAGACGAGCATAGCATTGGAACATACCAACGTACTAGCGTGCAAGGAGGTAATAAGAATAAGCAATTACATACAATACTATCACAACATTTGATACTTAGTTACTCAGCGGGAACTAAAACCTGCTAACGTAATTGAGGTTTAAGTCGTTTCTCCTTGATATAACCTTATCTATGGAATATTCCGTCCGTTCCTGGTATTTGACATGCTGGAACAGTTCCGTCTTCGATCCGGGGCTACTTTTTTTTTTTGAAGGATTCCATGGCTGTCAGTGGATCTCACGCATGTCTCAAATCCTATCACTGACATGCGGTAGGTAAGCCGTAACCCATAATAAAAGCATTGCCAAGCATCTGCATCCTTCGTCGTCACCTGTTAAAATTCTACGCCCCTTACTCGCTCGCTCGCTCGTCAGTTAGTAAAACTCATATCCTGCCCGGTGAGGTGCATCTATTGCAATCTGAAGTATCATCCACGAAATATTGACGCCTCGAGAAGACCCCCCATTCGCTACTGATTCGATGCCGTCTTTTCTACTGAGCCGTCCTCGACACTCCGTGTGAGGCCTGACATACCAACTCTTCACGGCCTTTCACATTGCGTCGTTGTGGAGTGTACCATGTCGGAGTTCCGCTACTCGTTCGACAACTTTGATGAGCCGGAACCTGTATCGAACAGGCCGGAGACGATATGGGGAGTCGTGATATCATGTTTGGTATGCCCATCTTATTTCTTACCAGTATCAAAATAGTAACTCTAAGTCTGTTTTGTTGTTAAAACGTTCGTCTGGTGCGATTAATTATAAGGACTAATTCTCACGATATTCGGTTTTATAGATAATGTCGTGGATTTGTGTGAGCTCTAGACTCTACGTCCGTTTGAGCGTCCGGGCTTTTGGCTGGGATGATTTATGTGTTCTCCTTTACCTGGTAAGTCGTGCCTATTGTGACGTTTTCGGCCTTCAACGGCGAATCTTGGTTAACATTACTCGCATGACAAGCTCATGGTTACGGCTGGATCGATAGCAATATGCGTTGCGGTCACATACGGGCTCGGTAAACACTTTTTAATACTTGAAGTCTGGCAAACCAGGGGCTTCTTGAAGACCTTTTACGTCGGGAACGCAACGTACGTGACCGGCACGGCGCTAATAAAAGAGGCGCTTCTTCTTCAGTACCTCCGCGTTTTCGATCGAGGCGTTTTTGTGCACCGGCTGCTTATTGTTTTGATTGTGTTCACGGCCCTCTGGGGAATTGCGTACTCTTTTTTGGCTTGGGTGCCATGCTTTCCGGTCCATGACTTTTGGGACAATGGGGGAGGGCCGAATTGTTACGCCTACGGCTCACAGTATGCGGGTCCATTCATCGCCACTTTCCAGAGTCATGCCGCCATCAATATGGTACTCGATACTATAGTCCTCATCATACCACTCCCGCTGTTCTTCAAAGACGGCGCGACTACGTGTAGTCGTATTCGACTAGTTGGATTACTTTCGATGGGCATCTTGTGAGTCTTCCCTAGCCAAGGTCAAACTCCCTAGATGGCCGTATCACTTACATGCATACTTAGTGTCCTTGTTTTTGCGGTATGGCGACTGGTGACGATAATTGAACACCAAGTAGCTACCTGGCCGACTAGGGATCCGACATGGTACGGACCCATCAGCATAGTTTTAGCCGTACTCGAGATCGACGCCGCGAGCATTTGTGCGAGTGTCCCTATATTCTGGCCGGTCCTCAGTAAACTAGACTGGGGAAAGATTTTTGTGACGCAGGAGGTCAACATCACGCGGGAGACGCGGTACATGGAGGATGATGAGGATCGATTGACGCGCGATACGACGCACAGTAGAACAGGCAGTGAGGCGGATTTGGGGGGCGACGGCAGCAGAAAAGGCATGAGAGGTAAAGGGATGTACTACCAAGATTCGTACGTTTTGAGCCAAGTCGACCCCTTACGAACATCGGTCGAGCGCGTACATGCAACCGCGAGGAGCGACAAGGCCAAAGGCAGTTCAAAGAAATGGATTAAGATATGAAATAAAGCCGAAAAAAAGAAGAAACAATATCCCGTCAACTCAGACGCCCCTCAATGTCTCCTGTGTCTTGCAGGTTCAACTCACGTTTCGTGAGAAGAATTAACCATGCTATGAACGACTGAGAGATGCGAAGAGAAGATCCCGAAGTAGTCGTGGGCGCGAATAAAACTACTAGCTTGGGTGGTTGATAATTTTCTGTGCGTTTCGTGCTCTCCATAAAGCCTTCTTTTCCGACTCCTTTTCAGCGCCTTCCCAAGTTCGCCCTTGCAGGTGCCTCAAGCACAATGTTCGCCCGTTGTCAGGGTAGTATAACCAGGTAGCCCACTTAACCCAGTCACCTTCCTTCATCTGTTTTCTTGCTCGTTGTCCGATGGTGTCTTCAATAAAAGCTCCCCTTAGCATGGAAAGCCGTGTTGGGAAGACTCGGGAAAGATAATGTTCAGTGGATGCTAGATGGGGCTTGTCATGCCAAAAAAACATAGGTGTGAGGGGGACACTGGCCCCCGAATCCGTTACGAAGTTGCGCTTAAGGGACGCAGTCAATCCTTTCAGCACGGGGAACTGCACGACATGGGCCGACTCTGCATATGATAGTAGACGCACGGATGGAAGACAGACATATCTCACAGGTGTGTCGTCATTGGCTTCAGTCACTCGCATGATATCCAGTAACGGTTCCAATAAAATATTGGTGGCCAAGGGCCAGTCATGCTGCTGTACCCAGACGAAGGGTGTCTTGGCTAATCTCAGAGCAGAGCGTACAGCTAACCCGAATCCCAACCGCTTCGAAGGTTCTATGAATGTGACTCGGTTGTCGACCGTCTGTGACGTCGAGAAAGGGACGAAGTTGGTCTCGTCGCCGCTATAGCCAAATTCGGCCTCGCCTTGACTACGAGCCAATTCTCGCTCGGTATCGTGCTCTCTAAATTCGTCTAGAACTAGCTCTTTGACATTTCGCTTATAAAGATCAAAGGTGCTAGCTGCATCTGCAGTAACATGGCCTTTCTTCAATCTTGCATGGGATGCAATGCGGTCGTATGTGTCAAATACAACGATGACCTGACAAGACAACAATGCATCGCAATTGCTGCGAAATGACGAAATTATCGCTGATATAAGCTCTGTTGATGGAGCAGACGGAGTCGGTGATGTTGTAATGATTACCGTCAAGAGGTTGGATATAGGCTGACCCGACCCAACGGCCTGGGGGGACATCTCGTTGAGTCGAATGGAAGTAAAGTAACAAACTCACTCCGAGAATTATAACATAGGTGACCATTCATTATTTATCGCCAAGTTCAAGTTATCGACATGAATTTTGGTACGAGAAGCTATGAAAATGTAGGTACTAAGGTACTTAAAGACGAGGTAAAATAGTAAAAGTTGATATGGTGATAGTCTTGCTTATGTAAGTGCTAGGGGAGTGGAGGAGGGAGGGTACCTAGGCAGTTGGGAAGTACCGATACCCTGGCTGCCTGGTTAAAAAAATCAACTACTAGAGGGTCCGCCAGGCGCTTGGACCCTCTAGTACGAGGTAGGTATTAGATAGATAGATCCCCACTTGGACAGCTGCTCACAGCCCTTTTGCCAGCTGCACCTATTTGCCCCTTTTTGAAAACATCCCATACATACCAAGATACCTACCTAACGTTGGTAATTAGCCACAACTGGGAATACGATGAGATCCTTTAAATCATGAGTGAATTAAAAATATTCGGAAGTCGTGTTTATGACTTAGATGAATATACCACTACTTTCTGGATTCATCCGTATGCTTTAGCATAATTTAGGCAGAAGTGACTTGGAGCATGGATTATAAAGTCTTGCAGATGATTAAAAGTTTGACCATTTGAGATTTCACTGAAACGGGTCGTCTTGATGTCACAGGAAAAATAGGAGGCAGAGAACGGAAATCTGTCGAATTGATCGATCTATTCCTTGGGTAGGTACCAAACCTATCAACAAACCCTCTTGATAGAACCACTATGGAACCTCATTTCCCAAATAGAAACCTCCTAGGTATTTCCTTGCTCGTGCAATTCTCACATTACTTCCGTGACTACCAATGACAAGACGAGATAGAAATGAGAAACGACACAAGTAATCTGCTGTCGAGACTCGAGAGCTTCTCAGTCCAGCTAGGTTCGAGTTCGGTAGAAAGCCGCGGAATTGTGGTAAAATATACCACGATGAGTAGCATTCACACTCTCATATTTCCTATTGCATCCCGGCCAGGGACATTGCCAGAGGGTCTTCTTGGAAGTGTCCTGGTTCGGGATTTCGATGGGGGCGTCATGGTCAGTCTTCAAATGAACACGGATCTCTTCATCATTTGAACTGACTTCTGCCACGTAGTTGCAGCCATTCCACATGCAGCGGTTACCGCAATGTATGAACTTCACATGCTCCGTGAGATTTGCGCGAGTCGTGGCTACAAAACTGCAGCCTATGTGCGAGCATTTCTTATCTCGAATCACAGGTTTGCCATCCTTGCCAATCTTTCCAGTCTTTCCAGTCTTTCCAGTCTTTCCAGTCTTGCCAGTCTTGCCTGTCTTGACAGAGCCAGAAGGAGTAAGCCCCGAACCAAAGAGAGCAAGACCAGCGCTGATATCGGGACCACCTGCATGGACGCCAACATTGCTAGGGTGACCAAAGGGAGCGGCAGGCATCTGATTGGCATTGAAGGGGTTAAGATTGCCCATATTGACATCGTCGCCACTAGCGTTAGTGTAAGTCCAGGTGTTTTGTACGCCGGTAACGGCTGGTAGAGTACTAGGACCGATCTTGCTGTAGTCCACATCCGGAGCGCAATCTACGATGCCATAAAAGCCCGCGTTGGTGTCGTTGCGAGAGAGGGTATCAGCCGAGGGTTGCATGGGAGCATTGCCTTGGTATGGGCCTAGATAACCGTCTTGATTCTGGTCGAAAAACTCGGCTTGATTCTGATCGAGAAAACCGCTTTGATTCTGGTCGAAAAACCCGTCTTGATTCTGGTCAAGATAACCGCCTTGATTCTGATCGAGAAACCCGGCTTGATTCTGGTCAAGATAACCGCCTTGATTCTGATCGAGAAACCCGGCTTGATTCTGATCGAGAAAACCGCTTTGATTCTGGTCGAAAAACCCGTCTTGATTCTGGTCAAGATAACCGCCTTGATTCTGATCGAGAAACCCGGCTTGATTCTGGTCAAGATAACCGCCTTGATTCTGATCGAGAAACCCGGCTTGATTCTGATCGAGAAAACCGCTTTGATTCTGGTCGAAAAACCCGTCTTGATTCTGGTCGAAAACCCCGGCTTGATTCTGATCGAGAAAACCGCTTTGATTCTGGTCGAAAAACCCGTCTTGATTCTGGTCGAAAACCCCGGCTTGATTCTGATCGAGAAACCCGGCTTGATTCTGGTCGAGATAGTATTCCTGTGACTGCATGGGAACACCGCCTTGGTACAGATCCAGACAATTTCCCGGGTACGGAGTAAGGTGATTGCCCTGGTAATGACAATAAGGATTGTCCAAGTATTCTGTGTTACGGGACACAGGATCTGTATAAAGGTTCTTATTAGCACCATGCTTTCCTTAATCAGATAATATATAGTTAAATTATTTAAGTTGTGTAATGCAACGATTAGAGAGAACTGATTTGGCCTTAAATAGACTCTTAACGTAGTCAACAATAAGAAAGAAATGTGATATTAGAGAACCTTCTCTCAATGCTAAGTTTGTTTCTCCGAGGAATGAAATAATTAAGTACTTACTTTGAATGTCATCTCGGTTAACAACAGTTCCATCGGGTAGAACAATGGATTTATTGTAATCTACACAAGATGTATTTATTAGCGCCATGCCTGATTCAAATGACACCAAAAGAATAGAGAGATATCCCTCAAGGAAGCTTGGGTTGGCGGCTTGGGAAGCCGTCCAATTATCAGATCAGATATTTCCTAAATTGTATCGGTTCCGCGCGCTTTGATTTGCAGTGATGTGCAAATGAAAAACTGCCATTTTGACCCAGATATGGGGTTCATCAGTTTCAACGATAGAATCGAGGCCTGATCTATTGGAACCGCTCCTGTGGAAGGGTAGTGATATGGGGTTCGCGAGCTCTTAGGTCTCGCTATGGAAATAAACATGTCGGCGATATGAGAATTAACTTACACGACTCTTCAAAATCTTGTTCGCGAGCCTCGGAAGGGCCGAGGCTATCGTTGTACTCGGCCATGTTGCTTTTGTGTGAACAAAGGCTTTTCGCGGTGTTGGAAGGTTGAGTTGTGCACATCTAAGAATGTAGGATGTTGATGGGGAAAA
Organism: Jackrogersella minutella; assembly: GCA_022578535.1. Classification (NCBI taxonomy): domain Eukaryota; kingdom Fungi; phylum Ascomycota; class Sordariomycetes; order Xylariales; family Hypoxylaceae; genus Jackrogersella; species Jackrogersella minutella. Next base: position 86,580 of record MU388336.1, read on the forward strand.
GAAAGAAAAAAAGGAAAGGAAAGGGAAGGAAGAAAATAATATTGTGCTTCACTCATTGAGGCTACCTACAGGTGGTTACCGCAGCTCTTGTTGTTGACCGATCCCTCGCAACCCCTCGATTCTAGTCTATTTTTCGTTTATGGAGGCTACTTACCTATAGTACTTGAGTGACGATGTCACGGTTAGCTAGCTCTGTGAACGGAGGAATCAGCTTATCGATGACCCTGTTGTCTTGTCCGTCGGTTATGAGAGGAATAAGAAACGTGTCTTGTCTAACAAGTTCGACATTGGGCCAGTAGTTAATGATTCAAAAGCAAATGTAACATAAACATCACGAAGGAGATATATCTCATATTTCTACAGACAGCCGTGAAGAAAGTCTTTATATGAAAACTATATGTGAAAGGCTGGGCGCTATCTGTGATGGACATCATGGAATTGTTTAGGAGAAAATAATAAACCAATGAAAACGAAAACAGTATTCCCTGAAACTATGAAAACCACCTCTATTATATCATTTTCTGTTCAAAAGTACACTTCTTCTAAGCGGTGATAGGATGGTGATATGTGTATGACATCCAAGTGACTGGGCAAGCAGATAAGGAACTTACCTAAATAGGAAGTCAGAGCTCCGATGTGGGGCCGTATTCCGACCGGAGCTCCGTGTCTTGAAGTCGGAATTGATATTACCACGTGAAACACAAAGCTCGGGATATCACATATCTAGAAGCTGCCAGGTGTCTGGCACCTTCCTCTAATTGGGCTATAAATTTGTGAGCAGCCCACACAGATCATTGCTGAAATTCACAATCGCCACCAGGCAGATACATATCACAAAGATAATTGAGTACCTTTTTGAAATATATATTCTGCGTTGCCTCAGGATACTTAACTAGTAGAGTTAGATACTAGGAAACGCAGAGTAAATGAATTCTGCGACATTTAACTGCTTAAAACCTGCATTACTCTTCCGTGCCTTGATAAATTCCCCCAACTTCTAACGTCAAGGAAAACACATGTTCCCGTATCATCAAACTTCATGTTACGAACCTATACCTAGGTACTTAGGTATACGGGGTGTTTCGTGGGTTTCCTTGTTTGTTAACAGTACTCGTAGAGATCAGATCAAAG
>MU388337.1:0-86771 GCA_022578535.1 Jackrogersella minutella
CTCTAATCCACTACACCAAGGGATTTCGTGGATATATCCACTGCACTACACTAAAGGCCTTGGTGTAGTGCGGTGGAATTGATCCGGGCCCTGGGGTATCATCGCCCCTTTCACACGCCGACACTACATAACTAGATGCATAATTAGACGATTGTTACCTTCCGCATCTGTACAAACATGTAACTCTGTTACCATTCCCTTGGAGACAAGGCACTATCTTTCTAGAGCTTAGCTCGGAGCGGGAGGAAGACGCTCCCAGATGCGGCTGCGGCACGCAGCAAAAAGATATCTGCAACCGGACATCTAACTTAAGGCTGCTTCCAACGTAGTATCGGCACGTTAGTAACTTAAACAGGACTACCATGGACCACGTGGCACATATTATAACGCAAATACGGGATCGCTAGTGAACGAGGGCAACGCAATAGCCTCGTTATGAGGGGTATGAGAGATGTGAAAGCATGGAGGAGCTGAGCAACCTAGTGATGCCAGTGGCACGATACGATCCTTGCCGAGAAAAGAGTATACTATTGATCTGATTAGGACGATCCCCCTCTTTTTCATCACTCAAAATTTAGTAATGCATCACACCCACGATATTATATAGTATATCTGCACTTAACAAGGCTAGCTAACCTACCTACCCGGGTGCCATTCCGCCTCCGGACGCGTACGGAGTAGATAATCTCATATAATCACGCCAGGAAGCCATGCAAGTTGGTTACATTTTGAAGCAACACTGTGTGCCGTGGCACGAGTGATCAGGGAATAATTCGCATTGACATGCAACCTCGCGATAGTCAGGGTAATACTATGTCCTTTTCTGCTCTCTGCATGCCAACGGTTCTGTGTGCTTGACAATCCCGGCTCGGGCCGGTCCTGTTCAACCTCGAAGTCGGCTGAAAGAGGCGGCATGAAAGAACTTGCGAAAGTCTGCGGACGTATTTCTTGTTTCGGGACCAAACAGTAGCGGTGACATGACGATCCTTTGACAAATAACGTCAGCGACCTAGGTAGGTACTATGTATATTGTGATGCATCATCCTTTCCCGCTCCTCCCGGCTTACCTGGCAAGCTACCTGGTTAACAAGGCCTGTTAGAAAGGACCTTTTAGATTACCAGGCAGGCTGGTAGGTATTATGCCATGACCGGAATAAGTATGGAAACATCGTCCCGAAGCTGAGGAAAATAACCTTGTTGCTATAGGTGATATGCAGCAAGGAATAAAACGTGCCAACATCTCGCACAGGGGATCGCGCAGTGGCGTCAAACCTCGCCTAGTGTAGAGATTGGACGATGATCACGTTGCGGGTTCATCTTACGTACGGCTAGGTGAGCTACATGTCTCATCCCCCCCAGGAAAAGGCGTGAGCGTCAAATCTTCGTCCCATCTTTCTCACTCATACATTTGCTCGATCTCAAATATTGGTAAGGTAAGCTATAATATAGCAGAGTTGAAATATAGATTCGATGTCTCAAATGCTGAACAAAGTGAAAATTAAAGTCGATGTGGTAAATACAGCTTTAAGCTATCCAAGACTATGTAAATAAAGAGAGACGATCATGCATAAAATATACCCCAGCGCAAAAAAAAACAATATTCAAAGCAATATAGTGAGCGATCCATCATCGTTCAAGCATTTGGCCATACCATATCGCCCAGACTCTAAACTCCATTGCAGGACACCTGTAATAAAATAACGACACCATTTAATAAAAGACTCCACGTCTTTGCTCACCTGTGCGTCGTCATGCGCCATCGTAGTGAGAGACGTCACCGCGTCTTCGAATTTCTTCATAGCATCTCGTAAAAGTATCTCGGTATCGTGCGTGACCGTGTCAAGACTCTGCTTTTCGGGGTCGCAGTTCTTGAAGATCACTGGGACCAGATTTAATAGTGACGCCTGAGCCTGAAACGAGGTGTTAGCAAGTGTTTGAAAAAATTAATTATACTGAAAGCACGGCCTCACTATTTCTTTCTGCACGGAATATATGTCATTAAGAATGAAACATATAACAACCGTTTCCTTCCAAAGTGCCTTCATGGCCTCGCATTCCATTATGGTCTCAGGGAGCCTGACTCTAAGCATAGCACTAGAAACGATGTGAGCAAGGCAAGTCCTACGAAATCAAGCGGAATTCAACAACTCACTCGGTGATGGCGATTTGAGGGGCGCAACCAACAGACCCTGAGCGGATCTCGATGTACTTTTCCAACGAGGGGATGGAGCCGCGCATGCGATGAGCATGTTCCACACCGACCTGAACCATGAAGTTCTCCAGCTCCCGAAAGAACCGCTCCCTCTGCGTCTTGTCCGTCGACTTGCGCATTCCACGACCGACATCGGCAAATAAGGCCATGTTGGGGTGAAGTGATTGATCATCTTGAAAAACCTGTTCTTGCCCTTCCTCGGCGGGATCGAGACCTAGCAAGTTGTGGATTATGCCGAGGGACTTCTGGTAGTAGGCTCTCGAGAGCTCCTCGTCGTTCGACACGTCAGTGTCGCCTGCGTCGACTTCATCGTCCCACACGAAGATCCACACAGAGTACGCTGCGGCAATCTCGAGCTCGGGCCATTGGGCGTCAGGATACCAGCTGCATGGGGCCCAGTAAGTTAAGATGAAATCCAAGAGTTGGGAAGAACTGGGGTAGACCGCCTACAGGGAGATGAGACGTCCAAAGTTAGCATCCTTCAGGGCCTTGAGCTTCCTCTCATTGGTGATTATGCGCTCCAGCAGCGTGTTGACAAGGCCGTCGAGCCTCTCCGCGTGCGGGTTCGCGGCAAGCGGCCATTGTGAGAAAACCTTCCAAAGATCTGGAAGGTGTAAAGTCTTCCCATCGAGCTGAGAAGCTAAGACCAACGCCTCACCGCAAAGTCCTTGCTGAGCATTGGGCTTTTCGGTTATCGCTTTGGCATCCGCCGCGGCTATGGGAGGAGGGAAAAATATAGATAACAGCTTAGCACGCGTCCGTTGCGCGAGACGTAATAGAGTGGTCGTCATTATGTTTGTTGTTGTTTTTGGCTTAAGACTTTAGCTGTTATGAATATCTGTAGGTTTATCAGAAGATGGTCTGTGAGGGCTGGTCGAGATATATGTAGGCAGTGTGTATCTCGGGATCATCCTCTTGCTATATGTATATGAAGGAAAGTTTGGGATTCCCCCTCCTCATCCGGACTTATACGTTGGTAGCACCAAAACCTGGCAGAGTAGTGATAGCAGGCCGACTAGCACACCCACTGGAGAGGATTAGCCGCCAATCTTACACTTCTAAGCAAACGACAGCGACCTATCATCACCACCATATGCGGCGTAAAGTCCGGAAGCGGGTGGTCCTATGGGGCACATGAAGATATCGTTGGACCTTTTGCTCGGCCGGATGGAGCAAGGGCTGGATGGGATTGTTTCTAGGTTGTATTCTAGTAGTTTTCGAAATCGATGAACTATCTGAAAGCGTTCAATGATATGCGGTGCTGTAGCATTCATAATGTGAGTTGGGTTACAGCCTCCCTCTCAAAGCTCATAATCGAAAAAATTAATATATCACACCTAGGTCAAGTTGATGTCGTATCTGGTACCAGCCGCAAAGCGGGTAACAATCCGGCGGCTCTACTAACTACTTACGAAATAGAGAACCAACATTGAAATATTGGTTACTTACCTTCCTAAAGGCTACTAGTTGCTACGTATGGAAGGCGACGAGAACCTCCACTCCCACACATGTGTTGTTCTTGTGTTCTTTCGTTCACCAGGGTCCTGGGTCCGCTAGGCCATGCTCTAACTAGGGGGAAATGAGAGCATACTAGGAGATGTCAACCAAGTAGGTGACACTAGTGTATGGCTAACATGCTAACCTACAGCTAACATACATAGTGGTATCGTATGGTAAGATGGATTCAAACGCAGTAATATAATATTATCATGTAAGATTACAACCCTAATAAGGGAGATAATTGACGAGTCTGCAAGTCTTCGGGGATGACTCTTTGTTGAATATTACAATCGACTAATCCAAGCAGATCAGTGATAATGGGATGACACATGTCTAAGCAGCTACATAGTAAGTTAGCAACTAAAAGGAGGCTCTTCCAGTAGTTCATGATGGGCTATGACGCTTACTTTAGATTACCTACGCGGTCGTCCATATCATATAAGTCTGATGTCAAAGATCTCTCCCTAATTGGTCGATTGTCAAGGCATACTTCCATAGTAGGCACTTGGCGAGATGTAACAGAATCAAGATTGGAAAATTGGAAACCAATGAACAGCCTCTTTTCTTTGACGATGCTGCATACTAAATATGTAGCTTGCCTCTACACCCTCTTCGATGCCTTCCCAAGCATCCGGAGTTGCCCTAAGTCTACTATTCCGAGAATTCGTACTATGGTAAGTTACACAATATGTGATACAGCATGATCAAATAGGTAACTACCGATACGCCTTACTTATTACATATGTAGAGACCAAGAGACCAAGATTGATCAATGATAGCAAAGAATCACCCTTGATAAAAAGTTTTATGATAATCGGGGCTGTGACAGGGGCGCATCAATCCCGAGTTTCCACACCGGAATATTAGGAATGGTGCGTGGGGTTATAGTAAGAATAGCGGAGCATTAAAATGGTGAACAGTATTACGAGTACCTAATTTACTGTATTAGTACGCCTTGTTTTTTCTTACCTTTGCAATTCATCTTCTAGATCTTTGAATATTTGCACTTTGCGGGGTTGCCGATGAGTATCAATTACTGCGTATTAGTTCTAAACATTCATGTTATTGAAAGTGTGGAAGTGTAGAAGTCCAGAAATGAAGAAGGGCAGAATATAAAATTTTATCATATGATACCTTTTGTAAGACATGCATAGATAGTATAAACGGTGCGCTGCATAACTTCGGGTAAGTAGTCAGGTGACCAGTCTTATACATAAAACATCAATATTATCAGTTAGTAGAATCTGCCAGGGAAGGGGGTTCGAAATTCGAATGCGACCAAGCAATTTGGCGTGTACTAGAGTGTACGTAGGTAGCCCGAGGGGAACAGGTACATGGGTCTAATATTACCTGTTAGCCGTAAGAATATGTATACCCCTGTTTCACGATACTTGATCAATGGAGGAATTGAACAGGTGATTTCGTAAGCCCCGACATAATTATTCCACATTAAGAGTAGGTATCCATAGAGTAATTGCTTGTCTTTGCTAAGGATTGTGTGTACCTCGTAGGCATTTCACTAACATGCACTAGTTTGACCTAGGTATGTACGAGTATCCACCTACACGTTTCTGGCCAAACGTTTGAAGGATTCAAAAGGGGGGCAAGGTACCATAGTATACCCGATCCCGCATTATGTGATGAATTGCACATAATGAAAGGGTTCGCTTATTAGAACCCTACCTAGGTAGGGTCGTGATCTTCGTTAATTATATCTCTTTTGGCTTGGGAACAAATAACATATGACGGTTAGATAGATAGATGATGACATGCAGACTGTTGGTCATGCGTATTCTAAACTTCCCAGACAGATTTACATACAGATATGGACATTGTTGTGCCAAGAAAGCCCTGTCGAGAGCCTGTCGACTGGTCGAGGGCCTTGTCGAGCGTTGAGGGACCGGTCAGAGGCCTGTCAAGAAGCAGGGCTTGACAGGACGCAGGGGTATAGGGGACCCAGCTTAGGAAGCTCCGCAGAGGCTACGAACCCTAGCAGTTGTCCTAGCACCTCGCTGCGAATTTCCCTTGACTTTTGCATGGCCACCTCTCAAACGAGGCAGGTTATTAGTCAACGGCTCCAACGGCAATCTTCCGTTAGCACGTCTAACGGCTCTCACATTACATACGACTCGGCACGGGTCGTTGTCGTCAAACCCTAGCCAGCGCCCATGGGTAAAGATTCACGTTTCAAAACACCAAATTTCAGAAATTCTAAAAGTTTTTCTTCCTCACCACTTGCTTCGAGTCGGACATCCTCTCTTAACAATGTTGAGAGAGGGGGAGAACGCCAAGGAACAATGAATCGGATCAAAGAAGCACTAGCTAGAATAGCTCGTGCCACTCGAGGTCCGAAAGAGCCATCGTCATCGTCCAGCCTACGGCTAGACCGTGTAGGCCGGTCGAGCAGCTCAACTTTAGACTCTCGGGAAAGAGACAAGGCACTGGTGCGCGCAGATGGGAAAGGTCCTCTCATTCTCTTCGATGGTTGTCAGAATGGCGACGACGGTTTCGATATCGTCTTCGTCCACGGGCTCTTTGGCTCGCGCTCCGGTACCTGGACGAAGGGAGGTCTCTGCTACCCCCGCGATTTCCTCGGGCTGGATATTCCAGAGGCCAGAATTATCGCTTGGGGATGGACTGGCGCCTTGAGCAATTCCGGCACTTTCTCCGATCAGGCGGAGCTGCTCTTGGCCGACCTTGCACGGCTCCGCACTGGGATAACTCGTCCCATCGTTTTCATAGGTCACGGCATTGGAGGACTCGTGGTCAAGGAAGCATTGGTCACGGCGGCGATGTCACGAATTTACGGCGCACACGTCGAACTCGGCAACATATACCCACGAACGATCGGGTGTCTGTTTTTAGGCACCCCTCACCAAAGGAGCGGTAAGCGTTCATTAGGTGAATGTATCGCCGCGACCGCGCTGCTATCACCAACCACGCCGAATCCGCAGCTCCTACGAGCGTTTAAAGAAAACGATAAAGCTTTCGAGAACATGCATGCGACATTCACTATGATTTCGAGAGATATAAGGGTTGTGTGTATTAGAGAAAGACTACCGTCAACGATAGCGGCTTCGACCGAGACTGCAAGGGACGCCGACGGAATGGAACTAGGCAACAAAGGATCGATGCAAATGATGGTTCCAAGGGACTCGGCGGCCTACGAGAGCTTCAATGTGACAAGATACGACATGATCGTGAATCACCTAGATCTTGCAAGGTTCAAGAGCAGAGATGAGCCGGGTTATGAGCAGATGCTTATATGGATCACCAAATCATCATCCGGCCCGACAACCGCTGAACTCGAGGCGAGAGAACCTCGAAATCAAGGTACGCGGAACCCGATGCTTTTTATCTTGTGCATGTGATCCGAACACCACTGACAATTGGGATTTTAGAAATTCTTAACACTATTTATTACGATACCATGACTGAACGTGAATCTCGGATAGATCCAGCTTACGGCCAAACGTGTGACTGGATCATGTCACCCAAGAACACCATGTTGCCCGATTTCCTCAGATCGAAAGATCCTGTCCTAGTGAGTTTCCTGGAAACTATTCACCTCATTTTCTTTCGCTCGGGTTGGCGTAGTCTCTCTGCGTGCCAAGTGGCCGTGTCTAGACCGGGATGAGCGCTCTTGGGATCGCCCATTGGAGCAAATTGTTAACCCAATCGTTCTTAGTGGATAAGTGGAACTGCAGGATCTGGCAAGTCGACGGTCATGAAGCACATTGCCCGATCCGAAAAAGTGAAGCAGCAGCTCCTTGAAGGCTGGGCGAGTGATGGAGAGTTGCTTTTGGCTTGTTTCTTCATGTTCGAAGGCGGCAACCGAATCCAGAAATCATATGAGGGCTTCTTACGTAGTATTCTGTACCAGATCTTATCAGTGAGACGAGATCTCATCAGAGTCGCCTTTCCCAGTTTCTTCGAATGCGACTGGCCACCCCCTGTCTTATTCACGAGTATCAACAACCTTAACCAAGGCTGGTACTCTGTCTTCGCTCACATGTCCGATACGCTACGCCTCTTCGTTTTCATCGACGGAATCGACGAATATCGCATAATGGAGCGTAAAGATCACTACGAGCAAAAGCAGCTCGATATCGTATATGACAAAGGCTCAGGCGATGAGTCCTGGGGACAGAGTAAATGGGCGGTGGATTCGCACATCGAAATATCGAAACTCATTAACAGTATGGGCAGCAAGGATAATATCAAATTTGTCGTCTCATCCCGCGAGCTACCAGTCTTTGCGGAATCCTTCGCTGAGTATCCGAGAATCAAACTTCAAGAGCATACCGAACGGTCCATTTCGCAGTACGTGGCAGGCCGACTCGAAGACGAGGTTCCGGGGTTGCCCGATACGAAGAACCTCTGTAAGGAACTGGCGCAGAAGAGCCGCGGGGATATCCTCTGGGCCAGGTTAGCAATCGACATGGTGATCGGTTCCAGTTTACGCACATTAAGGAGCATGCTGGATTCCTTGCCGACACACCTTGGAGGACCCGACGGCCTGTATATGCGTATGCTAGAAAATCTAAGCCCCGACCAACAGCAGGTCGCATACAAAATCTTCCATCTTGTTCTCAGTGCGCACCAGCCGCCTAGCTTGATTACGTTATCTTTCGCCGAAGAAGGATATGTGAACCGTACGGGGGAGCTAAAAATTATTACTGACAACACACATCCTTACGATGCAGCTTCTATTCAGCACCTAACCGACCAAGTCATACGCCGTCTTAATCTTTGCTGCGCCAGTCTCCTCGTTGCCGAGGCAGGGCCATCCAACGATCCTAATACCATCGAAACTGGGCAGCGAGTGGTCTTCGTACACCAGACCGCTAAAGAATGGATACGCCGCAAGGATATATGGCTGAGGCTCCCAGGCTGTAGACTCATTGATGATGTCGAGTACTACTTTTCGTTACTTAGTGGATGTGCGAGACACATCAAGATCTTTGCACTCTTTCGACCTCCGATCCTGGCATGGCCCAGCTGGCGATTCCGGCCTGGTGCCTGGCTGCTGATTGCAAACGCAATGCGGTACGCCGAGAGGGTTGATAGGCTGATTTCTGATGTACAGTCATACTGCGAGCTAATGGATGAGTTGGACAATACATGCCAACGGATCTGGGTCGCGGCGCTACAGAACCACAAGCCGCTCCACGAGGACCCCGACTGGTACGAGAGCAGGCTGCCCAATCTGTGCCGGAAGCACTGGGCGAGCTACGAGCCGATGGACGCTGGCAGGCCACCGAAGCGGAAGGATTTTCTCTCGTTCGCCGTCCAGGCCAACCTGATCCGATATACCGCCACGAAGCTGAGCCGGTTAAGCACGGAGGCGAGGCGGAAGAAGGCCCAGGAACTACTACCTTTCGTCGTGAGCCCCAAGGCCGAGGGCTTCAGCGCCTGCGCGGGTCTCAGCGGAGAGTACCTGGATTTCCACCACGACATGCCGGACACCCGCATCCTGGACGTCCTATTCGACGCCGGAGCGAGCCCGCGGGACGACGACCGGATGTGGATCAGAGCGCTGAAGGCGGGACGCCATTATTTCTCCAGAGGCAGCCTGACCATGACGCACTTGCTGGAGACGTCGTCGAGCGCGAGGTTGATGGACAACCGCGAGAGGTGGGTCATGGCCATCAAGTCGCTGCTGCGGCACGGCGCCGACCCGCACTGCGAGATCCAGGTCACGACCGGGTCGGGCGAGAACCAATCCACGATGACGGTAGCGGCCGTGGACCTGATACGCGAGACGCTAGAGGGGGAGCCCGAGTACGCCGTTGAGCTGGTCGAGATGGAGACGCTGATGGGCCGAAGGGGAAGCGTGGGTATTGCGAGATGAGCTTTGACGATGGACGACGAGTCACGAACTGGGAAAAGGGAGGCGGTAGCAACGTAAGGGGGCTGGTGGATGGCTCTTAAAAAAAGAAAAAGGAGACGAACTCAGGATCGGCATTCCTGAGTTTAGGAGGTAGGTAGGCGGAGGAATCATTGGGACTTTTTTCTTATTTTTATAATCATATATATACCATTACTACAGCATGTATCTCATTTATTAGCGGAGCATCAAGAACAGCACAACAATACCCCCCTCTCTCGATTGGATATATACCAAGAAAGAGCTGAAGGACGATTGCATATATAGAATTCATACCATATATTCTGTTAATATTACCTACTTAGGTGGTCATATGTTAGAATCACATGCTTTTTAAGTTTTACCTCTGTTGATTGAGATAACATTTCAGACACAGACATGAGCAATACCGAATTTGACATCCCTACAGACTCTAAGCGTTGTGAATTTATGCCGAAGTGATCCAACCTTGCCCTAGTAAAACGCTACAATTCATATCACGACGGGATTCCCGATGGTTCACTGGAACTTGAGAAAACATGATACTTCCCATGACAATCATCAGGGCTCTCTTTGATCCGCATCTAACCCATAAGAGGGTAGTTCAGGACGCATTTTTTGCCAGAGCCAGGCCACGGTTATTGCCTCAAAAGCGAGGGAAAAACACAGCGGCCTCACTCATCGCATGCGATTTGGATTTCGTCATATGATTGTCAATGGTACTTTGGAAGTAAGAAACTAAAGGTTACTTACTTTCATGGGGTTCAGGAAAGGTAGGCGATCATTGTTTACGCCGGCGAGACCTCTCTTGCCGAATATGAGCTGGGCTGGATAGCTTGGGATGCTGAGGCATGCAGAGGACTGATACATTCATATTTTCATCGGTAGCAACTGCTAAGATGCCTTTTTTTCATTCAGTCGTAAATCTACCTATTTTTCCTGGATGTTGTCGCTACTAGTCGTTTCTTTAGATGCTTGGGCATCTTTTCTTTTCGTTTCTCGGCCTTTGCTTCTTTGGCAGCATGCTTGCGTAGCTACAATTCGTTAGCATGCACAGTACGGGACTGGGACGATAATGTTACGTAAAGCAACAGCAACTTACCTTCTTCTCGTCTTTGTCTTCAAATCGTTTGCCTCGAGGAGTCCCCTTCGAGAATTTGCTTTCGTCGTCAGTTCCGCTATCGCTGTCGAGGGATGCCCCATCATCTGATTCGTCTCCCGAGCTTGGATTTTCTGCATCTGGTTTCGATACTACCTGGTCTGCAAGCAGGTTCCGATAGACGAGTTTGGCCCCCTCGCCCTCTCCGATAGCTTCAGCGTCCTTCTCAATGTCGTAGACTTGCTCTAAGGTCTGGGGGATATACTGGTTACGGAAGACCTCATTGTCCACTTCCCGCTCGGCTGCTGCTGATTCGTCGTTGCTAGATGGCAATCTTGACGTATACAGCTTTTCGATTGCTTCTGACAGACCAGGCTCTTCCACTGTGCCGTCCGAGTTTGTGATAAAATCGAAGACAGTCCGATCAGGCAATGTATCAATCCCTTGTCTACGGAAGAAATCGCCGGTATTCTTGATATCCATCCTAAGAAACTCGAGCGATCGAGGATGATCATGCTCGACGCTCTGCGATACATCGATGATGTAGAGTTGTCTATCGTTGTATAGGATGTTGTATTCACTCAAATCTGCGTGTACTAACTTGCATACTTGATACATTCGTCGCATGATGCTTAAAAGTTGGGCATAGAGCTGCTTCCATAGCTCATCAGCGTCGTCATCCACGATGGTGGCATCTCGCAATCGCGGGTATGCGTATCCTTTCCTGTCTCCGAGGAAGCTCATCACAAGGACGTGAAGCTTGAGCTGTATAGGCTCGGGACAAGGGATCGCGGCAGAGTGAATCCTTCTCAAATTTCGAAACTCTTTTTCTGCCCATAACTTGACCATCTTTCGGTTGTTACCTTTGTCAGCGCCAGATTTGAATCGGTGCTCGCCAGTGATGTATCTTTCTCGGTCCTTGAAGCTCAATATAGCCGTTTTGTAGACTTTTACAGCTCGTTGAAGGGGCGGCCCGTTAACATCTGGATAGGCGACAGCACCGTACACATTGGCCTCCTTGCCTGTACTGATTGCGCCATGTATCTCACTGAGTACACAACGGTTGATCATCTGGTATAGGATCATACGGGTTCTTTGATCTAGAACCTGTTCGCTTGTAGCCCTGTCGGCCTTGTCTTTATCACGATCTTGACCATCCTTGACATCGTCCAGTCTGATCTTGGCGGCATGTTTTGAGAGTGTGGCGATCTGATCATCTACACTAGCTAAGGTATTGGCTGTGGGTTTTTGTTGGTTGGAATGTAGAGGTCGTTGTCTGTTGTAATTTCTTGAAATATCAGGCTCTCCATTCGAATCGAGGCCGTCGTCGTCGTCGAAGACAGAGTCTAAGTCGCTGTCATCGCGCTCGTGTAAGTCCGAGGCGTCATGACTATTTGATAATTCAGATGGTGGTTGGGAAGGTGTCGCAGTAGATGCGTCGGTCTCCATGATGAATACTTGGGAAGCGTTTCGTTGTCTAGAAGTGAAGTGGTCTATTTCGTACAAAACTCGAGGTCGTCGGCTATACAATGAGAATACCTGTGTTCGTGTATTGCATGTATAAAGTTACCTAGGTAGTTTGGTTGGTTACCTTTAATGAAAATAATATCGAACGCGGGACACAGCTTTATTAGTAACCTAAACCCCACTATGACTCGAATAAATTTATGCTTATCTTATCGCAATATTTAGGGCAGTCCACCCCGGCCTGGGCACTCTGCCGTATCCAATGTATTTAGGTACCTACCTACGCTTGGCAACGCCACAGATTCAGCCTTCGTGTCGTATGTGGCTTATATATTGATAGACCCGCTATCTTAATATCAAATTCTCATTGGTGGGGATATAAAGTGCCTTGAAGAATTTAATTTTCAACTAAAGACGAAGCAAGTTTGGGCAAAAAAAGATAGACGTTACATTGCTACCCTATCTACGGATCCCGTACCTACCTACGCATCGAATTGAAGAGTAAACAACCTGGAAGCTTGACTTTAACGTCAACGTTATTTAAACAGTTCTTATCAGCCCCGCTCACCAATGTTACGTGACCATTTCAAGAGATCGTTCTACCGGGCCAGCTTCCAACGGGTTGACGGTAAAATGATTCGTTCGTCTTCCAAGATGGCGAGGACCGGCGGAGCTAGATCTTCTTGCATACTATGCCCTGTATAGAAGTTGGGGATCGTAGATATGGATATATAATGACAAGCTTGTCACCATACGTACCAACATCTTGTTCCCGTGTATGTCTGTCAGATCTCAATCTATTGTAGTATCTTACTCGAGCTATAATCGCTGATAGTAAGTACTGGGCCGACATGACAATGTTTCAACTATATTTTGCATATATAATCATATCACTTAATGGTTTGTCTATACTATGTAACCATATAATCCTCCTCAAGGACTAACACTCTCTAAGCTGTTCTCGTGACCTCAAGGATCGTAGGGATACCTGTTGTCCCCTTTACCGAATCTAACGATGGAGCTTATTCAATCAAATCACTTAAGACGGTGGTGGTAGATTCGAAATACGCTCAAAGTCGTGACGAGGCTGGCGAGACCCTGATTCCGCCGACTCTACAAGATTTCGCCAACACCTTCACGGACGATTTACATAGCGTCTTAGGTCTTGATATTGCTGCTTCAGTTGCGGAAGAGCCTGTGCCAGATGCCATCTTCCTCACCATCGGGGATCCTAGTAAGTACGTTGGCGCAAGTGGTGCTCAGACTTCCGAAGGGTACACGCTCTCCGTCAACTCTTCAGGAATTGTCATATCTGGAGCTAGTCCTTTAGGCGCGTGGTGGGGCACGCGAACCGTCTTGCAGCAGGCGGTGCTCTCTAATGGCTCGTTATCCTATGGAGAGGCAGATGATGCGCCAGGATGGCGGAACCGAGGCATGATGCTTGATGCCGGCCGGCATTACTACCCACCCGATGTATGTATATACCAAACAGATACCATTGACTACGACATGAGTTCTTCCCGAGATATTTAGGGGCTAATGATAAGGTTCTAATAGTTCATTGTTGATTTATGTTCTTACATGAGTTTTTTCAAGCAGAACATTTTCCACTTACATCTAAGCGATAATCTATACAATAATGTTGCCATATATTCAAGAGAGCGATCTTTGGACTTATATGCTCGGTTTCGCCTATGGTCCGATTCCGAGGATCTTGCTGGTCTGAATAAATATAAGAATGAATCTTATACCAGGGATCAATTTGAGGGTATGCAATCGGCTTGTGCTTCCCGAGGAGTAACCATCATCCCCGAGATCGAAGCCCCAGGGCATTCACTGGTGATAGTACAATGGAAACCGGAGCTAGCACTCAGTACTGACTTGTCGTTATTGAATATCTCGCATCCGGACACCATACCCACAATGAAGACCATTTGGAGCACTTTCCTTGGCTGGTTCCATTCAAAGACCGTTCATATTGGAGCCGACGAGTATACCGGTGACCCAAATGAATACAATCGATTCGTCAATGAAATGGCCGGTTATATCGCTCAGGAATCTGGAAAATCTATTCGCATCTGGGGCACTTTCCCTCCTAAGCCGGAATATACCAATGTCTACCTGAACGTCTCGGTACAGCATTGGGAATTCTTCGAGGATGATCCATACCATGATTATATCTTGAATAATTACTCTGTTCTTAATTCAGACGATACATTTTATGTCGTCAATAAATATTCCGGGAGCTATCCGCAGGTCGTTAACGTCGCCAAGACATTCAACGGAAACCCAGCCACGGGTGGAATTTGGCAACCCTACATCTTCGACGCAAACGTGGCTGCTAACAACCCAGAGAAGTCCAATGCTCTAGTTCTCGGGGAGATAGGTGCTCTGTGGAACGACTACGGCGCGAACGCAACCGTATATTCCGAAGCTTATTATGCTTGGAAAGACGGGATCCCGGCATTGGCCGACAAGCAATGGGGAGGGGACCTCTCAGAGCCGGAGTTCTCTTCGGCCTTTGCAGCTCTGCTTCCATCCATACCAGCCCAGAACCTAGAGCGAACGATCCCATCCACCAGCTCCACGATCTTCGCCTACAACTCCAGCTCCAGGTCGGACAAGCAATATTTCTCAGCCATCGGCACGTGGACCGAGTCCGCCATCGCCGACGAGTCCGGGAACGGCTACGACGCCTCGACGAACTGCGCAGCGACGGCGGAGTCCACCTTGAACATAAGCTCCTCCTGCTCCCTGCAGACGCCCCTCTCCTCCAAGGGCCGCGACTACACGCTCTCGCTCCGCATCCTCGTGGACTCGGCCGGCGCAGACGCCGTCATCGCGTCCGGCGCGGACTCCTCGCTCATGCTGACCCCGAACCTGACCCTGTTCGCGTCGGGCAACTACTACCGGCTGAACTCGACGGTCCCCGCGGGCGCCTGGGTCGACCTGAGCATCATCGGCCGCGGCAACCAGACGTTCGCCAGCGTGCGGGAGACGAGCGTAGGCCAGCCGCTCCCCGAGGTCGGCAGCATGGCCGCCACGGAGCAGGAGTTCCTGGCCGTCGTGGGCATCAATGGCGCGTCCTTCGTGTGGGCGCCTATTGCCGTCGAGGCGCCCATTAACCACGTCGGTGGCGCGGACGCTGGTTGGACTGGCCAGCTTGCGGCGATGAGCTTGAGCTCCGAGGCTTGATTGGGGGTTTGTCGTGCTTTTCATGTAGTTTTCATTTGACGGAATATATGGTTTCTTAAGTAATGTATAATTTTCAATACATGTCCCAATAGAGCTCAAGGCAAATTATCAAAAGAATACTTCTAGAGTACGGGTATTTCCGTGGGGCTTTGAAAAAGACTGAGCTATTGTGTTCTAGTGAAGATGGCTGGATTGCTATCTTGATCTTAAATCGAGGAGGCGAATGCTAGATCATATAAAAAGCATCCATATTATTGAGTCGAGTCTCTGATGATAAGCTTTTATGCGTCCCATGAGCTCATTGGTGATCATTTAACCGACACAGCATTAGCCCAACTCCCTCGAATTCAACATTCCGTCGTCGCTAGTTTCACATCACTTCTCCGTACACGCATTTCACTAAAAGTTGCAGTTGTAGGCAATAGGTATTCATCAGCGTCCCTCAAAGCATAAGCTCCATCATAAGCTCCATTATACAGCATTATAAGTGAAAGCACTAGTTCCTCAAGTGCTCCATGGTATACAACAAGACTCGACTGGAAAACTCCTCCTGCCGAAGAACCATATACACAGAAGCCCCGCCCCCCTCCCAGCCGTCGTCACAATTACCTCGGCGCCTGACCCTCCACGAATTCCAAGGCCTGCTCGGTGCTCACGCAGTTGATGGTGCTGAACTTGTTTCTGAACAGGACACCGTAGCATCTGTCGGCGACGTGGACAATCTCCGGTCGGAAGGTGGTGCAGATGAACTGTGTCCCGGCCTCGGATGATATGGACTGAAGAAGTCCGGCAACGGCGGTTCGGTACTGTGCGTCTAGATTGGCGTCAACTTCGTCGAAGATGACCATGGGACTGGATTCTGTCTGCTGAAGAGCGAATATCAGACAGAGGGCGCAAAGACCTAATCACGATTGTTAGCTCCGAAGGACAGAAGAAATACTAGATTGGTAGGTTGCTCGACTTACTCTTCTGACCACCCGAAAGCTGCTGGATACGTTGTTGTTCGTCCGCGGTCTTGGAGTTGAAAGAGACGCTGATACCGACACCTGTGTAGTTTTCTACGCTCGTGCGTTGTTCCTCATCGGAGTCGTCGGGGTCAACTCGTCGATCGGCCCTGCGTTGAATCACGAGGCGGCCGTGGCCAGCAGGCACCAGGCGTTGGAAGATGTTGGCAAATTCCTTGGACACTTGTTTGAACGTTCGCTCGATCGCTTCATCTTTACGTTGGTCAAGGTGAGCAACCAACTCCTCGATCGACTCCTGTGACTGGTCGAGTTCCTTGCGACGCTTGAGGAGTTGGTCTTGTTGATTGGTGAAGCTATTGTACTGTTCAAAAGCCTTCTTGTTCACGTGCTTGTATTTCTTCAGGGCATCGTTGACTTTCTTTAAGCGTGACACGACCTGCGACGAAGGTTAGCTGGCAACGAACCTGTCTGGTCACCTAGGGTCGGACTTACTGTTTTGTGCTCAAGCCTCTCATATTTCTCGAAGGCTTCTTCTGGCAAGACGCCGAGGTCGCGGATATTTTTGGCCAATTCCGTTGCTCTTGTTGTTAAGAGTGCCTTCATCTGCCTGTTTTTATCCATTCTCTTCTCCTGTTTCTTTATATCTCTTGCGACCTCCTGCTGTTGTGCCTCTTTCTCAACCTTCTGCTTTTCAAGACTACTAATTTTAGATTCGGCAGAGTCGATCTGTTGGTCGTTCGACTGAATTTTGTTGTGGACGGAAGCTGCGGTTGTTTGGGCTTTCTTAAGCTCTCGCTTAGCCTCCTTCAAGCTACTGCTGCCACTAGAAGCAGTCTCGAATGCTTGACTGGTGAGTTGGTCAAGCTTGAGCTGGAGATTCGTTCGTAGGTCTAGCTCTAGCTTTCGTTTGCGGCTTTCGAGTTCTCTCCGCTTACTACTAATTTCATTCCACTCTTTTTGTAGTTCTTGTACAGTGGCACCCAGGCTCTCGAGTTGTTTTTCTTCGTTGGCTGTCAAGACCTTCTTAAAGTCTGAAGCTAATTCGGCCTGGTGAGCACTTAGATTGTCCTGGAACTGCTTCATATTCCTTTCGACAACGTCTCGGCGCTTGATTGCTGCTTCAAGTCGATCTCTTTCACGATCTGCCTGATTATTCTTAGCATTTAATTCTGTGCGGAGCGGTCCGTATCCGTCCTCCATCTGTCGAAGTCTTTGCGATAATCTGCGTTCTTCGCCCAATGCATTAGTGATCTCTTGATCTTTCTGCTCTATTTGTCTTCGAATGCCGACTGCCTCGGTCTGTAATTGCTCATATTCTTCTCTCCATTTGTTGACAGCTCGAACAGCTTCCAGACGCGATTTCCGAGTATCTATATAGCCACCTGTCATTGCGCCACGCTTGTTACTGGTATCCCCATCTGGAGTAACACCATGTACACCATGACTTCGTGCGTATTGGCCAGCAATAGTTAGATTGGGACAAATGATCGTGCTGCCAAATACCTGCTGAAATGCTTTCTCGTACTCGGGATTGTATTGGATTTTGCTAAGCAACGGAACCGCATCATTGGCCCTGGGAAGATTTGCACCGCGCGGTTTCAATTTAGAGAGTGGCATGAATGTGATCCTGCCTCCGTACGATCTCTGAAGTGAATTGGCTAGATACGTCGCTGTGTCGTCGTTGTCAACCACGTAATGGAATAAGCTAGCACCGGCAACCTGCTCTACCGGCAATCGGTAGGCCTCGCTAACATCCATGAGCTCGGCCAGCGTGCCGTACGCGCCAGGAATATTACCCTCGCGTTTCAGCCGCTGTATGGTCGCTAAACCTCGGGAAGTGACTCGGTCCATAGTATGGGATAATTCTCGTTCGGCATGGTCCAGTTCGCCCCGGGCATTTGTGATGATTGTCTCTAGTTTGTCGTCTTGTCGACGGAGTAACTTTCGCTCTTCGTTGAGCTTGTCAAGGACATCTTTCGCGTTGGTAACTTCTTCGGCGAGAGCTAGACGATCATCGCCGAATCCTTCATTTTTCTGTCGTAGAATTGCAATCTCGTTCTCAAGTTGCTGGATAGCGGCCTGAATAGCCTTGACTTCCTCGTCGGCACCAAGGCGATTTGCTCTTTGCTGGCTCAGTGTTACGTTAAGGTCGTCTATCTCCTTCCTTAACCACGCATCTCGTTCCCCTTTGCTCTTGAATTGACTTCCTCTGGTCTGTTTTGTGAAGAGACGTTGTCGACCAGCTTCTGCCGAGTCGAGGGCTTGTTTAATCTCTGCCTCTTTCCGTTTCGCTTTTTCGAAATCAGGCATCAATTTCTTCAGCTCAGCTTCCCTCTGCGCTATTGCGGTTTTCACCTCGTCTAGCTCGGTGTCATGCTGCTGCTTAGCTTGTTCCTGAGCCGACATACCGTCTGAAAGGGTTTTGACTGCTAACTCAGCATGTGCTATGGCCTTGGCGCTCTCCCGACGGTCTTCATCGAGCTGTCGACGGTCTATACGAAGGAGCTCCATTTGCTGCTGGAGTTTGTGTATCTCGGCATCCAATGTAGCGATTACTTTTACACCTGCATTGTAGGCTTCGCGATTCTCGTCAGTATCCTCGATTCCGCCTTGGCGTGATTCCTCCAATTCTTCCAGAGCCTCTTGGGTTGCGACTTGATCTCTGTGATAATACGCGTATTCTAAACATCTACGCTCACGATCCTTATCTTGATAGTCACGTAGTTCTTCTTTCTCTTCCTCTAGCTCAGTTAGACGTTCCTTGATGTAATCGAGTAGCTCATCAATCTTCTCTCTCTTATTGTTGGTTTCGGTCATGATCTTGAGTGACTCCGCACGACGAGATTCGTAGACTTGCGTTCCGGCAACCTCCTTGAGCAAATTCAACCGGTCCGACTCTTTCATATTTGTGAGAGCTGTGACACGCCCTTGTGGCACAATGTAGTAGGGGTTCGACCTCGAGAACCCGGCAGCTTCCAACAGGTTCGAGACATCTGCCTTGGTGGAAACCTTCCTGTCAACCGAGTACTCGTCTTTCTTCAGACCAATTGTACGCCGTAGAATAACCTCTTTGTTTCCGGTCGGGAATCGATCGTCGCTGTTGTCGAATATGACCTCGACGTAGGCGGACATAACGGCTGAGCCCGAGCCTTCATGCAGTAGTGCCTGACGCTCTTCGCGGGTCATTTGTGTGTATGCATCACTCAACACAAATCGTATCGCAGCGAAAAAGTTGCTCTTGCCGGAACCATTACGACCGACAATGACATTCGTACCCGGCGAAAAGGGCTCCATGACCGTTTGGTCTTTGTAGCTATTTGTACATTAGCATGGCTAAGGCTGAAATTCTTAACGGATCCTCTCAAGGCAGTCGTCGCGTACCTCTTAAAGCCTTGGATAATAATCTGTTTGATATACATGGTCGCGGTGGGCGCTGCCGGTCGGGCAGCTCGAATTCAAGGTCAGGATATTTGTCGCGCAAAATTCATGTATTCGGAAATGATATTTGGGGATGTTGCGATAATGCGAAAATGGAAAGGTTCGTAAAACCTCGAAACGGTCACGTTAATGTGTTCCGACGCGTTTCTGAGGCGCGATCTGGAATGATTTTGGGTGTGGGGGGGGGAGCGAACCTTTAGACGGCCCCGGGTTCCTTTCCATAGAAATGTTCCTTTAGCGTGCTTTCCGTACCTAAGCCACAATTCGGCTTTATAATGTTCACTAGGTAATGACAGTTGGAGAGAGCAGGGAGGGTTCATCAATCATATAAATTGTGGCTTTGTGGCTTTGTGGCTTTACTGTTGCACTGGATCCATGCTCCAAGGTTTGATATGAGCATAGCTCCGACTTTAGCATAGATATTGCTCTAAAGAGATATCTTTCTATGGATATTTACATACTTGGGACTATTAATCCTTTCTGGTTGATGAGATAATAAGTATTCTACCTATCCATAATGGATGATCGTAGAGAAGTCTTACTGATAAGAAGTTGAGGAAAATTAGTTCATAGCTAGCAACCATGTGTTGAGATATTTTACCTTACATAAATTTCAAAGGTGACCCCCGAAATCCTTACTGTCTCTGGGTTAAAGGGTGTCCTTGAGACACTACTAAAGAATCGTCATTTGGCATCACAACAGTATTAACTAAAGTACCCAGTAGGCTGGTTTTATTGATGCCAAGGCAGGTGTTCGTATATTTGGTATAGGTAGGAAAAAAACTCCTAACGTCTAATACATACGTAAGTGAACCGGCAGCAAGCAGAACTTGAAGCTTCGTTCTAGCTTTAACTACTTTTGATCGCAAGGTTCCATCCACATGCACGAGAGCATATTAATAAGAAAAATTCCGATAAAAGGGACGTGTGTTTTATACGAACTAAATCGACAGCGTATCCATTAGTCTTAAATGCCTGATTAGGATAGATGTGGCATCTTTTACACTCTTAAATTGGAGGTTTCATTACACCGTAACGGTCTGCAAGCTGGCTAGATGGATATCGTGATGTGCGGGTTACTAGCACCAAAATATCTAAGTCGATTTCCATATCGGTGACCTGATCGGCCCCGTTGCTACCCCCCGGGCTACTCAGTCGATCGTGCCAAGCTAGGGTTGCGGCACAAAAACCGTAGGCTACCAGCCAGGTGCCAGGCTAGTGTAGCTGCCTACCGAACAACGCTCGCTGCGGGCTTATGGTAAAGGTACCTATGACATGAGGGAGAAACGTCCTTGTATCTGATGGTTATCTAGACACGAAGAGGTGAAGAGGTGAAGAGTTAAGGCTCCACTTCATAGATACCTGGGTATGCCATGTTCCATCGGCTTGGAATATTTCGATATTCCGGCCATACCTCTGGGGGTCATCGTAAAATAATTGCAGGAGTTTCGAATGGCCAGGAAACTCGTCATTCCAACAATTCAAACAAGCCACCATATTTTCTTGAGGGTGGGTCCTTTCGGCTTTAGCCTCTAGCGTGTAAGCTTGGTGACACTAAGAGATTTAGCGAGAAAGCACGCACTCAGACAGGCAAGGTGCCAGGGTGCGAAGGTAAGTACAAGGTACATGGATACAGTAGGTAGTGGAAGAGAAGATGATTGCAGAACAACTTGGAAGTACAAAATTAACCTCCCTACATATGTACCTATCAGTCATTGTATGGCGAAATTTGCTTTTGTGCCTAGTTTTCGTGACAAGAAAGGCTCACCTGGTATCATATGCAATAGAAAATGCTGAAGCGAAATCCTCATTAATGATTCCAGAGGACATAATATTTGTAGCCATCATGATGTTGTAATCCAAAACAATAATTGGTAAAAGGTACATGTCTCTTATCCCAAGCCAAAAGGTTTCAACGCGTGGACCTGAGCTTATTCCAGGCCCGACAGGCCTGACTCAAGCCTTCTCAGCTGTTACCATCTGACAGGGACTACCCAATTAGGAATGGTGTCGACCTGACGGTGGGAGCTCAGGCCAACAAGAGCCCCCAAGGCGGATCCCAACGTGTATAAAAGTATCCATAGGTACAGGAATATTAAGGAAGCCGGTGCCCTCATCTGCGACGACTTGCTGTTGCCGCACATCCCGCCATATTTTTTTTCTTGACAAGGCAACGACTTAACCCGGCAGAAACCCCCCCCTGGCCCCCAAACCTGCCAACCTACGCCAACCTTACCTGCCTTACCTAAGAATAACCTGCAATCAATCCTGGGAAGTTCAGTCAAGCGCTGTGCACGAACCACTGTATCGATAGCGAAACTTCCAAGTTGTCAATAACGAAGGTCGATAATTTGCATCCACCTTTTTTTCTTAAAAAAGCGAAAAGGAACGCCTATGATTTGAGAGTTCCTCCAAGAGCCTCTCTTTTAGGTAACTCATTCACATTGCCGACTCGAGAACCAGGTTGACTGCAACTCTCTGGTTTCCCCTAGTACACCTATAAACGACCAATAGGATTGGTCATACCAGCACGAGATATTATTTTTCTCGTCCTAAATTTCGTCAAGTCATCGTTGATGCTTTTTTACTTGAGAGTCTGCTCTAAAATACTCTCAACCCGTTCGTTTATTTTCATATCTAAAGACTTGTGAAAATAAGATACCGCATCGCAGATCGTTGGGCACCGCGATCTTACCTGCAGGGTATGTACCTTTCAATTTTTAGTTTACCTCCCATATTCTTTTATCTACAACTTCAACGTTCGCGTTCGCGCCATCATTACGCGCAACTTGGTACACCTCCGATCTCTTCGTACACCTTTCCTCCGACTACCCTAGACACCGCTCCATCCTATAATACCCCCTAAAATATCTCGCTTGATTACCAAATCATGAACCCTTTCATAATTACCTACTATTGCGTATAAGAAGGTCATGACTTAGTTCAATTATCGAGATCACCTTTAACCAACAAGTACAAGTGCTTACTTGGAATTTTTTGATGTTCTTGAGGGAGCGCATGGATGTTTATGGAAGGCTTAGTCAACGTACCTAGGGAGGACTGATGTCGTATTGGCTACCGGCTGCCTACCTACACACGAGCATAACCAATCACAATAGTCTTTTTCTGTATTTGACTTGCAATAGATGTGCGAGTTCAATACCCCAAGTTCCACATTGAAGATCCCCCGTCTCAGCCACGATTCGTCTACACTTGTCTGTATCAGTGGTGATGCACTTATATATATTTAAGGGACATGCGATACTAATAAAGACTTATAGACCGCTATTATGAGCTGAGTTTCTGTCAGGTATTGGCCCCGGTAGCCTCGGTGTGACTTGTGAAAATGACGTCCAGGTGAGTTTTAACATATCCTCCCACAATGCAAATCAAGAACATGAGCTGACGCATGGACTGTATCACAGGCTTGATCGTCTCGTTACGTAAGTAACCATGGTTTATTACTTGCTCTTTTGTGATCTCTCAGTCATGGACAAGAACCATCGAAGCTAGAACGCGCTCTATCGACGCTTTCCTGCAGAGGCTTTGGTAGTATCGTTTTCCTTGCGATGCAAATTCTGTATCGACGAAAGTTAATTACGATGATTACTGCTCGACAAACTCTATCAGTTATTTGCTGTGTAGTATAATCGCTGACCTCTAAACAGGATTCTTGAGACGGGCAGTACGAGGTTGATAAAAGATACTGCTGTCAATCAACTAGCAGATTGGCAAAAACAGCAACCCGAAGAGCTCTTTAATCTATTATCAAGAGTCGTACCTTATCTTCGTCACAAAGACTGGGATACTCGAGCCACTGCAGCTAAGGCTCTTGGCAAAATCATTGAAAATGCCCCTTTTTATGACCCCAATGAAGACGAAGATTCTACGCTAGCAGAAAAGGAAGAGCCCAATGGGGAGAATGGCTTCGTAAAGAAGGAGGAAGACAACTTTCTACCACTATCCTCGGATGAGTACTTCAGGCTCGAGACGCTCGATGTCTCGGTTATACTCAAATATGGCAGAGAGCTGCTAAGGACGGGCAATGTGGATTACGGGCTTGCGAGTCTTGAGCCCCAGACAAGACTTACGCACCAAAAGAGAACACTCATAGGTCGACTTGGATTGCTGGGTAGACTATTCGAAGATGAGGAGATCCCGATCCCAGCGGAAAAATCAACTTCTCCGTTTACGCCGCAAGATGGCAACTCCACTAACGGCGTGCTTCGTCAGGACAGCATCGCTAACGTCCAACCTGGTCAATCGACTGAAGAGTCTGGTCTGAGTGCTCGACAGCTGAATGTTCTGAAGCGGAAGCGGAAGAGAGACGCGCAAAAGGCTGCACAGGGCAAGAGCGGTTTTGGTGACTTGTCCATACGTCGATCCTATGCTGCGGGGTCGGACGGGCTCGACGACACACCTATGCAAGACGCCGATCCCAAGAAGAACGGAAAATCCGACTACTTCAGTCTTGATCGACCAGCTGACGTCGATGAGGATACCAAAATTGTTTCCGAATTCAAAGGCCCCATCGTTCCCTTTAAACCGGAAATTGAAACAGAGGATGAGCTTCAAGGATCAGAATGGCCGTTTGACCGTCTATGCGAGTTTCTCAAAATCGACATCTTTGATGTACAATGGGAGATACGACACGGTGCGGCATTAGGCCTACGAGAAATACTCCGAGTGCATGGTGCTGGAGCCGGTCGACTAAGAGGAAAGTCGAGAGTCGAGAACGACGCGCTAAATAGAAAATGGCTCGACGACTTGGCCTGCCGACTTTGCTGCGTGCTCATGCTCGACAGATTCACTGATTATGCTTCCGACACATCTGTTGCGCCGATCCGAGAGACTGTCGGCCAAACTCTGGGTTCATTCCTAAAGCACGTACCGCCGCAGTCCGTCTACAGCATATACCGTATCTTACACAGAATGGTGATGCAACAGGACCTTGATCTGGACAGACCAATTTGGGCCGTATGCCATGGCGGTATGGTGGGCATGCGGTACATTGTTGCTGTCAGGAAGGATCTGTTACTACAACACAACGATATGATCGATGGTGTAGTTGAAGCCGTGATGAAAGGCCTTAGCGACAACGACGACGATGTGCGATCTGTCAGTGCGGCAACATTGATTCCTATGGCCCAGGAATTCGTCACGCTCCGGCCAGCAGCACTCGACCCGCTAATCAATATTGTGTGGGAAAGTCTATCGAGCTTGGGCGACGACTTAAGTGCAAGCACTGGTAAAATCATGGACCTCTTGGCGACACTCTGTGGGTTGCCAGAGGTCCTGAAAGCAATGAAGACTTCAGCCGAGCAAGACGA
Organism: Jackrogersella minutella; assembly: GCA_022578535.1. Lineage (NCBI taxonomy): Eukaryota > Fungi > Ascomycota > Sordariomycetes > Xylariales > Hypoxylaceae > Jackrogersella > Jackrogersella minutella. The sequence continues at coordinate 25,076 of MU388337.1, forward strand.
GGAGAGATCTTTCACTCTCCTAGTGCCACGACTCTACCCATTTCTACGGCATACAATCACTTCGGTTCGCCTTGCGGTTCTGAAGGCACTCATGACATTTGCCAATCTTGGTGTGGAGTCCCAAGGCTGGCTTGATGGCAGAATTCTCCGATTGACATTCCAAAACATTCTCGTTGAGCGTGACCAGGAGACTCTTGGCATGTCTTTGGAGCTATGGTCTGCTCTAGTAAGATGCATGGCCAAGGATCCCGACAATCTCGCGCGCGAATTTGCCCCTCATATCGATGCTCTTATGCAACTTACCTTACACCCCGTAGGGGTGGCTCGGAACCCTATACCCATGAATGGTGCCCTCTTCCTAAAACCCTCTGGCGGCACATATTCAGTACCTGGTTTCGCCCCTCCCTTTGCCCGTAAAGGTTCCGAACCGGATGGCGAGCGAGCTACGAAGAGGCGAAAAAAGTCTACTAAAGTCGACGATCCGCTCCCCACGATTCATTCCCACGACCTCGATGGCCATATGATGCAAGGGGATGTAGACCTCGTTGGCATGGATACCCTAGTCCGCTCTCGGGTCTCAGCAGCTACAGCAATGGGGTTGATTATGTCTCTTGCACCTACGCACCTCCTAGAGTCCTTTGACGCGACTCTCGTCCCAGGGCTTACATCATCTTATTCGTCCACCCAGCTCGCCGCGTGTATGGTGATTGACGAGTATGCCCGAAGCTCTGTTGCTACCCAAGTTGAAACGTCGAGATATGTGGACGAGCTGCAAAGAATCATAGATTTCGAGCGCCCTTCACAATACCGTGACCTAGTCAGCTACGTTCAACGGGTACGATCACAGTGCCAGCAACTCATGAACCTCTTCAGGGATCATGGGAAATTACCTCAGCATAAGCTTCCGGCTCTTGCCGTCGTCGTGCAGGGCGAGGCAGAGGCAGGCCCAACGGCTTTCTCTCTTGTTACAGCTGACAAGTGTATCAATGATGATTACGAACGCCTGAAGAGGGCTATGGCGCCAGCGCAACGCCTTATTGCCAGTCAACAACTAAGTGAGCTTCGAACCAGTGCAGTAACAGCGATCGAAGATGCCAGGTTTATCAAAGACACGCGCGACACTCGTATTAAGGCAGCGGCAGCATGCGCCCTCATCGCCATGAAAGTACTGCCTAAAAAGCCGAGTCCTCTGATCAAAGCAATCATGGATAGCATCAAACTCGAAGAAAACCAGCAACTCCAGACTCGCTCTGCCGAGACAATTGGTCGGTTAGTCCAACTGTTCACTGACAAAGGTCGCCGAGGTCCCGCAGACAAGGTAGTCTCCAATTTAGTCAAGTTTTCTTGCGTCGAGGTCGCCGAGACGCCTGAGTTTCCAATTCATGCAACGAAGACCAATGTCATTTTATCTATGCAGAAAGAAGAAGATCGTGTCGACCACGGATCCGACGCTGCCAAGTTTGCTCGAGAGGCCAAGGGTGCTCGCATTACTCGCCGGGGTGCGAAAGAGGCTCTTGAGATTCTCTCCCGCACGTTTGGTGCAGAGTTATTTAACATAGTCCCAAGTTTGAAGAGGTTCATGGAAGAGCCTTTAGTGAAAGCTTTCTCAGACGACTTACCTCCAGAGGCGAAGGACCCTGATAACACCTTCGGCCAGGAAATCGTGGACGCCATGTCAGTCATCCGAACTATGACACCGACCATGAACAAGGCGCTATATCCATTTATAATGCAACAAGTTCCATTGATCATCACATCACTTCATTCGGAACTCTCTGTGTTCCGATATATGGCTGCAAAATGTCTAGCCACTATCTGCAGTGTCATTACTGTCGAAGGCATGACAGCTCTTGTGGAAAAGGTGCTGCCCTCAATCAGCAACCCTGTTGACTTACACTTCCGTCAAGGCGCAATAGAGATCATCTACCACCTGATTACTGTCATGGGTGATGGCATTCTACCTTATGTCATTTTCCTCATTGTGCCTGTCCTAGGCCGCATGAGCGACTCGGATAATGACATTCGCCTGATCGCAACTACATCCTTCGCCACGTTGGTTAAGCTTGTGCCTCTCGAGGCTGGCATTCCCGATCCTCCTGGTCTCTCCGAGGAGCTATTGAAAGGTAGGGACCGCGAACGGACATTTATCGGCCAATTGCTTGATCCCAAGAAAGTTGAGCCGTTTAAAATCCCTGTCGCGATTAATGCCGAGTTACGATCGTACCAGCAGGATGGTGTCAACTGGCTTCATTTTCTAAACAAGTACCATCTACATGGCATCCTTTGCGATGATATGGGACTTGGAAAGACCCTTCAAACTCTTTGCATTGTTGCAAGTGACCATTATAACAGGGAAGAAGAGTTCAAGAGAACTGGAGCCTCAGATGTGCGAAAGCTCCCGTCTCTTATTGTGTGCCCAACAACGCTTTCAGGGCATTGGCAACAGGAGTTGAAGACGTTCGCGCCATTCTTGAATGTCACCGCTTTCGTCGGCCCCCCCGCGGAGAGAAGAGCAAAGGCTACCCAATTCACGTCTACTGATATCGTAATTACCTCCTACGAAGTCTGCCGCAATGATACCGAGTATCTTGAGAAGCAAAGTTGGAATTATATCGTACTTGATGAAGGCCACTTAATTAAGAACCCGAAAGCAAAGATTACCCTCGCTGTCAAGAAGCTTGCTAGCAATCACCGGTTAATACTGACCGGCACACCAATCCAGAATAATGTCTTAGAACTCTGGTCGCTCTTCGACTTTTTGATGCCAGGATTTCTCGGAGCCGAGAAGGTATTCTTAGATCGATTTGCCAAGCCAATTGCTGCTAGCCGCTTCAGCAAGGCTTCGTCGAAGGAGCAGGAAGCTGGGGCCTTAGCAATCGAGGCTTTACACAAGCAGGTCTTACCATTCTTACTTCGACGTTTGAAGGAAGAGGTTCTTGATGACCTCCCCCCTAAGATCCTCCAGAATTACTACTGTGATCTCAGCGATCTACAGAGGAAGCTCTTCGAGGACTTCACCAAGAAGCAGGGCAGGAAGCTTACGGAAGATGCCGGCCGAGGCGACAAAGAAGCCAAACAGCACATATTCCAGGCATTGCAATACATGCGAAAGCTTTGTAACTCTCCAGCACTTGTCATGACACCAAGCAACAAGCTTTATGATGATACTCAGCGTTTCCTTTCAAAACAAGGAACCAGTGTGGAAGATCCGGTGCATGCTCCCAAATTGACCGCTCTCAAGGACCTATTGGTTGATTGCGGCATTGGAATTGAGGGCACCGACTCCAATGATCCCCTCTACCAACCAATCAAGCCACATCGCGCCTTGATCTTCTGTCAGATGAAAGAGATGCTCGACATGGTCCAGAATACAGTGTTAAAACGCATGCTACCTTCCGTTTCTTACCTACGACTCGACGGTTCGGTCGAGGCAAACAAGAGACAGGGAATCGTGAATAAATTTAACAAGGACCCTTCTTACGACTGTCTACTACTTACTACGAGCATTGGCGGTTTAGGGCTCAACCTTACAGGAGCGGATACCGTCATCTTCGTCGAACATGATTGGAATCCTCAACGGGATCTACAAGCTATGGATCGTGCTCATCGAATCGGACAGAAAAAGGTCGTCAATGTGTACCGATTGGTCACGAGAGGTACTTTGGAAGAGAAGATCTTGAGGTACGTACAAGTTTTCTCCCGCAACTTTATTGTTACTAACGCCTGGATGCAGTCTTCAAGCATTCAAGATAGACGTTGCGTCTACCGTTGTGAATCAACAGAATGCTGGCTTGGTAAGTGGTATATCCTTGTCGCGCGGGAGATAGTTACTAATCTGTTCTCGAAGGGAACTATGGACACGGATCAGATATTGGACCTCTTCAGCCTAGGCGATTCGGGTCCTAACTTGTTATCGGATAAACCTCAGGGCACCGTCGAGGGGCGCGAGGAGGACATGGTGGACGTCGAGACGGGAGACGTGAGAGCTCCAGGCAAAAAGGCATGGACGGATGATTTAGGAGAGCTCTGGGATAACCGCCAGTACGAGGAAAGCTTTGATTTGGACGGCTTCCTGAAGACAATGCAATAACGACCGAGAGTCAAAAGACTAACGGATCATGACGAGGGTAAGCATCGACAGTGGTCTTGGGCATTTACGATTACGCCTCTAGGCGAGGCATTTTGCCTTGTATTGTGTATAATTGTACTATAAGGGGATGAAGCTGGCGAAATTATGCATCCATTGTCCTCCTAGCAGGACTTGGCCAAATACATTGATTTACCAAATCAGAGGCATTACCCAACGACATCTAGAAGCCAGCAAATCAATCCTTATTTTATAGTAGACATAGCGACAATAGGCTAAGCTGAATCCATTTCAACTGGGAATAGCTGCAATTCCTAGAAGTCTGGCGAGAGTAGTTGCTAAGATCACATTCAATGCAAAGGTGACACGTACCTAGGTAGGTACCTCGGTACTCAATCAGGAAACAAAGGCAGCTGCTTCCAGTTGTGAATCGTATAACGTGCAGTCTTGTTTCCATACCTACCCCGGCCCCGTAAAACACTTCGACCGCCCAGGCTTTCGGGAGCGGCCGGTATTTCCTAATCGGGTAAATTTCTCGGAGGCCCGCATTCGACAGCCGACCGGCTTACCCGACATCTTCCGGTACAACTGTCACCTACCCCGTACTAGGCACCAAGTTGATGCTATTCCCAACTGCATTTTACCCTGAAATGATGATAAAAGTCTACTGTTCGGTCATTATGACCTAGGTAGCATTCTAATTCTTTCCGTCAGATGAATCGTGATCGAGATACTAGGGAATTTGTTTAGTGAAATCTACGTGTGTTATCTCTACCTTCAACCCAAATAAAACTCATCTACCTCTAATATGTGAAGTCCGACATCGAAGCATAGTGAGCCCTATCTCCTACTCTCCATATAAACCACTTCAATCGTAAATACTTACGCTACAACCTTAGATATTAAGCGGCCCAGACACATCCTCCACCGCGTTTACAGCGACTCTGATCCAGTCGAACCCCAGGCGCGTATTCAAGTCCCTCGTGTACAGTTCCGCCTTGTACAGCGCTTCGGGCGCGTTCGCCGCCCTCTGCGCCTCCCTATGCATCGCGGCCGCGTTATTGAGCCACCAGAAATCATCCAGCGGTCCCCGGATCTCGTCGCGGACGGCCGAGTGTTTTACGAACAAGGCGCCAGCGTGCGCGTTGGCGAGTCCTCTATCGGCGAACGTGGCAAATGGCAGTCTCTCTAATTCAATATCGCTGTTGTATGCCCCGACGACTTCGTCGGACATGAAGGTACCTGCATCTGTGGAGTTCGTCGACTGTCGGACTTCAGTCGCCGCGCGCGTCATGAACTCGCACTCTACGATGTAATGCAGTGGCACGGGTCACTTACTAGACCATTTCTTGCTCGCTTGCTCCTTTTTAGTCATGTCATTTTTCAGATCTACTAGACGCCTCTCTACCCACAGGATGCACTCCTCGCCGGTGGCTAGTGTGATCCTTTAGTGGTTTGAGGGCAGTGTACTCATAGACATTTCTACGCGTGATGGCGGTGCCGCCGTTGTCAAGTTGGTCATCGTTGGTTAGTTCGAGGAGCTTTTGGTTGGCGCCCTCGCGGTCCGTGAAGGACTCCGGGAATTTAGTTGCACGGTCTCGAAGGGTAGTATGGCACAGCGCGATAGCTTGTTTATTGATTACCATGAAGATGGCATACTCGAACTTAAACCCATCCACCACTATCGTTCCTTTGCTTCCATGTCGTGTTATGCTAAGCGAAAAGTCATCGCGCGTTTCCGTCTCGGTCTCGGGTGAAGCTGATGAAGAATTCCTGGCGCCGTTAGTATATTGACTAGTATCCCGAGTAAATTCAGCCGAATGCTTACAAATAGGTTTTCGTAGGGAGTAGTCCGGCACATTGTCCTTGGACTGATGAAAGTCCATCATCGCCTTCGGGTTCTTGTCAGTGCGAATGCTCGCATCCATCAGATCGTTCCAGATGGCCGCAGCACGTTTGCCGATGTCTCCCATTTGCGTTTCATCGACGACATTCTCGTAGACCGCGTTGTGCAATGCAGTGTACTTGTGGGTACGCACCAAGGTGAAGTATCGGTCCTTCATCGTGTGTTCGATCTCCTCCTGACATAAAAGTTAGATAAATGACCAGTTAAATAATTTATAGGCCGTCTCTAATGTAAGACCTAGAAGATATATACTTACAATGCCCTTCAGGCCAGGGGCTATACGAGCACCATGTTAGTATGAATTCAATTTTACATTGACGAGGTCCAGGTATGGGAAATACTTACCACCTGGCTTCGTCGCCTTGGTTCGACGAGGAACTTTCGGACCCTTGCTCTTGGTGCCCTTGGATTGGACTGCGGTGCCAGGTGCCTTGCCCTTCGTAACCTTCGAGCGAAGGGTCGTGGCCGTTGCCTTACCCTTCTTACCCTTGGTTGCGTTAGCGGTGACCTTACCTGCCTTGGCAAATCTGACATGCTTCTAAGATATATGTTAGAACAGAATGATTATAAACTTCCTTCGAAATTTCTAACGCAATTTGAGGGAAATGAATACGTACTGTGCCCTCAGGGAAATCGCGATCTTCCTCGTACTCTGAATCAGAATCAACATCTTCATAGCTATCCGGGTTAGAATCGCTAGGAGAAGTCTCCCCATCATCATACTCTCGAGGGTTCTCATCCTCGTCATCGGAGTCAATGTCAACTAAATTTCTCACAAGTAAGCACAAATTCAATTTCAATAACAATTCATCAATTAAATCAGAATACGTGAGATGCTTACCTTGCTTCTTTGAGCGCTTGCCGCCATCATCCTTGTCGTCGAACGAGTCCGGAAGGGCGCGCTTGTTGACGGGCTTGTTGACGGGCTTGTTGACGGGCTTGTCCACGGGCTTGTTGACGGGCTTATTGACGGACTTGTCCACGGGCTTGTTGACGGGCTTATTGACGGACTTGTCCACGGGCTTGTTGACGGGCTTGTCAACAGCCTTATTGACGGGCTTGTCGACAGCCTTGTTGGCGGGCTTATTGACGGGCTTGTCGACAGCCTTGTTGGCGGGCTTATTGACGGGCTTGTCGGCAGCCTTGTTGGCGGGCTTATTGGGCTTGTGGACAGCCTTGGAAGCCGAGGCGACCTTGCGACGGCCGGGAGCCATGATTGCTGGTTTTTTTGGATTTAAATTAATACCAGTTTGATTCTGAAGTTTAGTTATGACTGCTAACCTTTTCACCTGTGTAGGTGAGTTGAATTTATGTGGATGGGTCCTGATGAGATGGAGGCTTAAGCATCCATCAGAGTTGTTGATGGAGAGTTCAGAAAAGTTTTCTGGTGGGGAGCAGCTGAGATTATTAGGGCTTTGTGGACTGCGTCTCGCATTGATCCACGTTCTGTCTTGACTTCGCGGCTGCGCTGCGGCGGATGCGTCTTGTCCTGGTATCCATTGTGTCGAGGGGCATTGGTCGTCCTTGTTCTGTCCAGGGGCCGTCGATGGCATGTCTTCGACGTCACGATCCCCTCCTGTACCGATGTCACCAGGGGAGCTCCTTCCAGAACTATTGTCAAGCATACTCTCATCCATTGGTTTGGTGCTCTCGATGCTATTGAAAAAGTCGGAAAGCTATTGGATAGACTCATCTACGGAGCTATGCCCGTACAGCTTGTCTAACTCTCGTCCTACCTCTGCTGGTTGGTTGGCCTCCATTTTGGGTTTCTGTTCAGATTCGCCTCGTTAGGCGATTATGCTGATGATACCAAAACGCAACCAAAAAGCAGCTTACGTTGCTTAGAAGAGGTCGACAGCGAACCCAGAGAGTTAGATATGTACTTTCAAGAGAAAATAATGAGCTTCTTCTATGGGTTGGTATTGAAAAGTGACGAGTACGAGAGCTTCTATGGGAGACTGGAAGAGAATTCGGGAGAAGACCGAGGAATAGTGGTAGGTTTGGCAGACAATCCTTGGAGGGACGATTCAACCGACCGGCGGTTAACTTTTGGAGACCTGGCTGGAACTGAGTAGGCAGGCTCGTGACGGCGGTAGAAAGTACTGCTGGTAGCACGGCGAGAAGATCAGTGCCTTAGACCAGAGACTGCAGAAAACCGGCAGAGTTGCTGATGCTTGGTTGATTTGATTAGTTGATGGAAGTATGTATCCTGAGAGTAAAAGGTGATAGGTTAATGGGGAGAACACCTTGGTTTGATCTCGGATGCTTGAGGATTTATTCAGAAAGATTCAAGGCAGAGACTTCAAGACAAGCTTGTGATGCTTCAAGATAGGCTGAAAGATGGGAGAGTAAAAAGGAAGAGGGTGGTTTGAATCACAACAGGCATGTAAGAGGAGGTTTCAAAATTAGTCTTATATTTATACCCAAATAGATATGGAAGGTCATTATTGAAGCAACCGACCAAGGCAGTAACGAGTTCATATATACTACCTGTAATACGAGGTGGATCTTGCTTCTTGTATACTGCGATAGCGCATTGGATAAAATCAAAACTGAGTTGTTTATGGCGATATTTCACCACGTACTTGGTAATATCTAAAGGCTACAAACAAAGAACGGTAGGTCTTGTATTGATACAACGCTATTACCTTAGAAATAAGTAGTAACAGCTTTATTGAAACACTTATGGTATACGGGGAAATGAGGGTTGGAGCTACTTCAGATATGAATCATGTCAATAAGAGCACGAAGGGACGGTGTATGTCGTGAGCTAGGTGCATATCAATTTAGCTATACGTAGCTTGTAAGGGAACTTAACTCAGCCTCAGGCAAAGACTAAAGGGATGTTCCATCCTAGACATATATCAAACAGCGTAAATATCGTGATAAATACAAGATAGAAGCTTGATCTGTTCTAGGTATGAGGAGCAACGATTTCGGGATAGAAACTTCGATGCTCATCTGAAGACAACGAATACAACTCGTATATAAGCCATAAGTGGAAGCAGCGATTATAATAATGAGATGGTATGCTTATTGAAACTCGCTCGCGTAAGAATGTGTGATAATCAGACCTACGAAAGGGAAATATCTAGTCCAGAGAATAGTCGAGCAGGCACGCTTGGGTGGTAATTACTCATCTGTAATTATGGGTATCTATGATTATATACGAACCCGAGAAAGGATAACGCAAGCAAGCGTCCCCCATACGACCCAAATCAGAGCCGGACCTACTTGGCCTTGGATCTTGCCTTGAACGATTTTAAGGGGTCATTCTTACGACCGCCTATTTTCTTGCCTCTGCCCTTGAAGACTCTGCTTCTCCTGCTCTTTCCATCTAGCACCTTCTTGAAAGGTACAAATCCAATCTCATTTGGCGTAATTGCCTTCTTCCCATCCTTCGGCAACAGATAATCTGGTACATGTTTGAGATGAGGCTGGCTTCTTGTTGTTCGAAGTTCAACATCATGTCGAAGATGGCGGACTTCCAGGGGGTTCTCCTCAAAGTGTCGCTTCAGACTTTCACTCTTGAGTAACTCTTGTCTGAGTTCTCGCAGCCGAGCCTCTCGAACGGCAACCTTTGTCACAGCTCTTAAGGCATCATTCATTCGGTACCGGAAAGCCTCGACTGCTTTCATGTCAAAACTATAAGGTTTGACTTCATGTCCCTGCTTAGCTTGTTGCTTAATAATCCTGGACAATACCTTCTCGTCATTTTCTGCCGTGTCGATGCTCGTAGGCATGTGTTTCCGGAATTTTTCTTTCGGGATGACGAAAGAGAAGGCCATGCCTGTTTGCCCAGCGCGCGCAGTGCGTCCAATCCTGTGCAAATATGACCGAGATGACAGCGGAAGGTCAAAATTGATGACCACTGCAACATTCTGAAAATCTATACCTCTAGATACTCCGTAATTCTTGTCGCGTCGTGAATATCTGCGCTTTTTTGATGGTGGGGTAGTGGCTGGGGCTTGACCATTATTTTCCGGCGTCTCAGTACTGGCATTCCCTTGACCTTTATCCGCAGCTTCTTCATCGGCCAACTCCGGCTGGTCCTTCTCATCACCTATCACCTCGTTTTCATCAGAGGCGATGATAATGTTGTAGACTCCTCTGTTGAATTCCTCAACGGCATGAATTCGACAGTTGACTGGTAATTCTGAGTTCAGGAGACAACTTCGTATGCCGAATTGCTCAAAAAATAACTTGAGTCGGTAGCATCGATCGACATCGCTGACAAATATGATGGCTTTTCCTTTGACCAACTCCAGTTTTATCATACAATAGATAAGAAGAAACTTCTCGTCCTCGCCGCACCTGTACATTCATTAGCGGCATGTCTATGAGTAAGGGGGTATACCGTCATACTTCACAACGTATTGCGAAACCCCTCCTCCGTCTTCATCAGGTTCCTCTAGATTCAGTACCGTTGGGTTTCGACAGAAAAGTCCTTTCAGAGTATCAACTTCTGGGGTTAGAGTCGCACTCATGAGAGTCGTCTGTAGCCCCTTCGGTAACGATGAAGCAACATTCTGTAGGTCTTCATCATAGCCGTATGACAAAACGAGGTCTGCCTCGTCCAAAACCAAGTGCGTAAGTTTCTCTAACGACAGGGCAGAGTTCTTGATATTGTGACATGCTCTCGAGGGCGTTGCGACCACAATATCGGGCGAATCTGAGAGGACGGCGCGCTGGGCAGCATCGGAGAGCTTATCGGATAACTTGGAGACTTTGATCTCTCTAGAACAAAACGACGTAAGAGAATCGAGCATTTTAGCAACTTGAGTTACCAATTCGTTCGTTGGGACTAGGATGAGAGCTGCCGTGTAAGAATCTGACGATGCCTAATTCATAATTAGCCATCTTCATGAACAACATCAACTTGAGGAGTAGCCATGGTTTATACCTGTTTCCGTTTGAGAATGGCCTGGAGAATGGGTAGAGTGTAGGCAGCGGTCTTTCCAGAGCCGGTCTTAGCTCTTGCTAGCACATCGCACCCTTCGATGGCTAGTGGTATAGCCTTGGATTGGACTAAAGTCGGCGTTTCCCAATTCTGGTGGGCAGTGGCTTGGAGGAGCCTACTGTCAAGGCCGAGATCTGCGAAGGTAGAGGTGGTCGTTGTGGCCTTTGCGATCTCTGTATTGGCCATTGGTACAGGCTCGTTATTCTCGTCTAACTTGCGCTTCATGATGTGAAAGCTGTAAGAGGAAAGGGGCGACGTTGATGTTGAAAATTATCGAGTTTCTTTGATTCATCAATGGATCGCAAACTTTCCTGATGCTAAAACTTTGGAAATGCAGGTGCTCAACCAGGTGCAGCCGGAGGTGGGATTGGGAAAAATAATTCCTTATCTCTTATCTGATCTTACGGAACCTGGAATAACTATTTCACCTGGGATGTGACTGCATATGCACATATTCACTATATGCATTCATCAGAACCATGGGATTTATCTTCACTTGCATCATTCACACTTACATAACGAAATAATTACATCTTCATTCTCCATAAACAAGCCGGCAGTTGAAATTGATGGCCTGCACAGCCCACGCGGGAAAGGCAAATCCCCGCAGTCGATTCGATTTCAAAAGGCATCCAAGCTTTTCTCACTGAAGCTATCCACGCTCTTTCGTACTCTTGGCTTCAGTAAGCTGTTAGCTTCGTCTATTGGTTAATACCGTGGGCGCCGCACTACGATAGCCAAGACGTTTTGGCCAAGAGTACCCTTACCACCTCTACTCTGATATAACTGGTGCGACGATCGCTCTCGCCCCCAGGTTTCTCTTCTTCTATCTACCATGTAGTAGCACAATATCTTTACAATAGTGAGGTCTAACATCTATCCATCTTGGTATCTGTGAGGTTACAGAGCAGGTAAACATTTTATTACCTCAAGTTTCACCAACCTGGTCGAAAGGATACAACGACTTATGATATCTACTTTGCGCTGGGCCCAAGCTACTGCCGTTTAGTGTTTGGGTTAGTATGAAAGTCATTTGCGATTCCGCCCTTATCTTAGTACTCTCGTTGGAGTTCCAATTTCGAGCGACTATACCCGAGCGTCATAGTACATACAATAATCTATGGGCTCTTACATGATACTGTGTAACGCAAGGCGGGCTAGATGATATGAGCCCACCTTTTAACGGATTGTTGAGGACCTAAATGTGCTCGTTGAAGTGGAAATAAAGCTGTTAGCCAGGTCTTTACCGTCGACCCCTGCCTTTCGTGGGGAGCAGCGCAACTGCGGGGGACTAGATAGGTCCAGAATGGTTCCGAGAGACTTGCATCATTCATCGTCTGCTTGAAGCGTTCTGATCTCTTGTCAAGCTTGTGCTAACATACCAATGGTCTTCACGATCTAGGTCGGTATAGGCGGGCTATGATACATCGCGCACAAATGCAAAGCATTCACCGTCAACGCCAAGTGCGAACTATTAATAGTATGCCGGCTTGTTGTTTCTGTCTTGCCTTAGCTATTTCCAGAAGCGAAGATCGCTGATAATATTTCCGGCACTCACGTTCTTCCCGAGAGACGAGACCAGCAACTTGAGCTTGAAATTATCTTTAGAACGATCCCCAGACGGCTTGGCTACAGATCGTTTCTGTTTCAACAAGCTTATTTGTTTCTTCAGTGTAAGGGTCGTGATCATTATTATAGATCACGTGCTACACTCCCGAGTCCAACAGGCGGCGGTTTCATGTAAGATCAGTGCTGAAACCTCGCCCAGAACTACGTATGCCTCTACGACTCGATAACCCCAGACCCCGTGTGAGAGATCGATCGCCCTAACAAATCGCGCCAAGTGAGGCATTTTTATACTACGTACTAATCGCAGTCTTTGAGGGTTGTCTTAGCTAAATACCACCGTCGAAGCCTCTTGAAGTAGCCGCAACAGTCAACTCGAAACGGATCGACATTATATCACGGGCCTTTCTTGTTAGAGGGACCCCTACAAGAAATACAACATGTCTTTAACCAGTGATAGGTCAGTTCATCCAATATCAAGGCTTCACCATGGATGAAAAGCCTAGGAGTTACCTTCACGACAAGCTTCAGATTGCCGCCTTGGACTAAAATTGGCAGCCGTGTTTTTTTACCTCGCTTGCTTGTGGAGTATCTTCCCTTGTAAAATGGTCTCCTCCAGGGTGCTCCAGAGTAACTAGCCAAGAGTTTCGCGATAAGCGACATCGTGTAATTGCTTACCTCGCTGCTGTGTGGTTTTGTATAAGTAGAGACGATGCCCTCTCGCCTTTGGAGTTGAGGTTTGTGCTGTCCTGCTACTTCCGCCATCACTCCTCCTCACCTTCCGCACATCTCTTTAGTATCTTTTTTCCTTCTTTTTCTTTTCATTCTCCATACAGCTGGGCTGTATCTCGGGTCATAATGGTACCCTTTTCTAGAAAGATTAAGGCTTTCGGTGGTCATCAAAGAGGCGTGGCTTCGCCTGGCTACATTGACAATACAATCGAAGAGTCATCTGAACAAGACGTAGAAGCCGGTAGCTTTTTGACGGAGACCGAAAGGAATAATACGATTGACAGTAACCATGGCGACAACCCGTACTTGGACGAGTACAGAGCGTAAGTTCACAAAGAGGCAGAGAAGTAATCAACATTGACTAATTCAGACTTTAGCCTGGTTCGTTATGTCGACACATATAGAGATGCAAATGCGGAAGTGGGGGAGGAGGACTTCTCACAGGAGGACCAGAAGAGGCCGTGGTGGGCTTTTTGGCGTGGCGGCAAGAGTGGCTATACTGCCGCTTCTTTGAGCGACTTTGAAACGCCGACCGACTGGTTGAACACAGACATCAGAGATGGTCTTTCGTCAATGGAAGTCGAGCGGAGACGGAAACTATGTGGATGGAATGAGCTGTCTACCGAGAAGGAGAATATGTTTCTCAAGTTTATCGGCTTCTTCCGCGGCCCTGTTCTCTACGGTTCGTCTCGTTGTCGCTCGCTTATCATTTCGTTCAAGTCTAACATAAGAAATAGTCATGGAAGTCGCCGTGATCATCGCTCTAGGTATGCAGGATTGGTTGGACGCCGGAATCATCATAGGTATCTTGATACTTAATGCTGTTGTCGGCTGGTACCAAGAAAAACAAGCCGCCGACGTTGTCGCCAGTTTAAAGGGTGATATTGCTATGAAGGCGCGTGTCGTCCGAGATGGCCAGGAGACGGAGATCAAGGCCCGGGAACTTGTACCAGGCGACATTGTGGGTCTTTTCTATGCGCCCTTCAGGAATTCCATTGAAATACTAATTATAACAGATCATCGTTGAAGAAGGTCACGTTGTTGCTGGCGATGCACGTCTTATCTGCGAGTATGACAACCCGAATGGACAAGCGCAGTACGAGGCGGAGCTTACAGCTCAAGACATTACGTCCCCGCGCCGGGAGAAGTTCGATGAAGGAGATGATGAGGGAACCCCTCACATTGGCCATGCAATTGTTGCCATCGATCAGAGCGCTATCACCGGCGAATCCCTCGCAGTTGACAAGTACATGACCGACACGGTTTTCTATACAACTGGCTGCAAGCGTGGCAAGGCTTACGGTGTGGTCACTGCTGGTGCACAAGCTTCTTTCGTGGGCAAGACGGCGAGTCTCGTTCAGGGAGCTAAGGACTCGGGTCATTTCAAGGCTATTATGGACTCGATCGGTACCACTCTCTTGGTTCTCGTCGTTTTCTGGATTCTCACTGCCTGGATTGGCGGCTTCTACCGCAATCTTCACATTACGCTGCCGGAGGAAGGAAACAACCTGCTGACTTACGCACTAATCCTACTGATCATTGGTGTTCCTGTCGGTCTGCCAGTCGTCACTACAACCACCTTGGCTGTTGGTGCTGCATATTTAGCTAAGGAGAAAGCTATTGTACAGAAACTGACCGCCATCGAGTCGCTTGCTGGCGTAGATATACTCTGCTCCGATAAGACTGGCACTCTCACAGCTAATCAGCTTTCCGTCCGTGAGCCTTTCGTCATGGACGGTGTGGACATTAACTGGATGATGGCTGTTGCAGCCCTGGCCTCATCACACAACATCAAATCCCTCGACCCCATCGATAAAATCACCATCCTTACCCTCAAGCGATATCCCAAGGCAAAGGAGATGATAAGCGAGGGCTGGAAGACAGAGAAATTTATCCCCTTTGATCCCGTCTCCAAGCGAATTACTGCCGTGTGCACCCATCAGGGCGTGCGGTACACTTGTGCCAAGGGTGCCCCCAAAGCCGTCCTAGCTTTGACAGATTGCAGCGAAGAACAGGCCTCCCTGTTCAAGGAGAAGGCTACAGAATTTGCGCGTCGTGGTTTCCGGTCCCTTGCTGTCGCGGTTCAGGAGGAAGATGGCCCGTGGGAAATGCTTGGCATGATCTCCCTTTTTGACCCTCCCCGTTCCGACACAGCCCAAACGATTGCGGAGGCACAGGCCCTTGGTCTCTCAGTCAAAATGCTGACTGGTGACGCTATTGCTATTGCGAAGGAGACCTGCCGCATGTTGGCTTTGGGAACCAAGGTGTATAATTCTGACAAGCTACTTCACAGCGATATGGCCGGCACTGCTATCCATGATCTCTGCGAGAGAGCCGATGGGTTTGCTGAGGTGTTCCCCGAGCACAAATATCAGGTAGTCGAGATGCTTCAGCAACGTGGTCACCTGACAGCCATGACTGGCGACGGTGTTAACGACGCCCCGTCGCTGAAGAAATCCGACTGTGGTATCGCCGTCGAAGGCGCCACTGAGGCCGCCCAGGCAGCCGCCGACATCGTGTTCCTCGCGCCGGGCCTCAGCACCATCGTTTCGGCCATCAAGATCTCCCGCCAGATCTTCCAGCGCATGAAGGCCTACATCCAGTATCGTATTGCGCTCTGCTTGCATCTAGAGATCTACCTAGTCACTTCCATGATCATCATCAACGAAACGATCCGAGCGGACCTGATCGTGTTCCTGGCTCTCTTTGCTGACTTGGCTACTATTGCTGTTGCTTACGATACCGCGCACTACGAGAAGCGACCTGTGGAATGGCAGCTCCCCAAGATCTGGATCATCAGCATTGTCCTCGGTGCCTTGCTTGCCCTCGGGACGTGGATCCTCCGCGGAACTCTTTGGCTCCCCGACGGCGGCGTTATCCAGCAATATGGCTCCGTGCAAGAGATCATATTCCTACAGGTATCCCTGACAGAAAACTGGCTCATCTTCGTCACGCGCGGCTTCGAGACGACGCCGTCGTGGCAGCTGGTCAGCGCCATCTTTGGCGTTGACATCCTCGCGTCCGTGTTCGCCGGGTTCGGCTGGTTCTCCGGCGGAGAGGGGACCCCGTCCAGCCCTGCGTCGATCTCGTCGAAGCTGTCGGAGAACGGGGCGACGGACATCGTGACCATCGTGGTCGTCTGGGTGTACTCGATCGCGTGCGTGATCGTGATCGCCATCACCTACCAGGTCATGACCCGTATGCGCAGCCTCAACGACCTCGGCCGCAAGAAGAGGTCCGCCCAGGACACGATGATGGAGAACATACTCACGCACCTGAGCAAGGTCGCGCTGGAGCACGAGCGCGACGAGAGGGGCGGCGAGCGTTTCTACCTCGCTCACAAGCAGGTCGTCGAGGAGGAGGAATGAGCGTGTGTTCAAATATACCCGACATTGTCTAGGAGTCCTAGGGGTTACGGTGTAACAAAATGGTGGTTCTTGTATCGATTATGTATTATTTGTGTTCTTATTTGTAACATGTCTTGGCGTCCTCTGCATCTGATACCAAAACCAGTCTTTACGGGAAGAAAATACTACAGACTGGCTTCCTTTGTTCAACATTACGTCTCTTGCTTTGGTTTAATTGTGATTTCATGATGTTGGAAGCCATATGTGTTTTTCGCTTACTACCTAAGGTATTGTGATTCATAACTATCGGTACTAGATCTCGGAATGTTTGTTATACCGTAGTCATAGGTGCTCTGATACCCGACTTGCAGGTGGCTGCCTGGTAGAGTCTAGAGTCTAGACTTCCCTTATTCCGTAAATGTGGACATATGTAGTAAGCTTGAATCCATTAATACCCGACATACATACTGCATGTATAATGTAAGACATACGACATACGCAGTAGGTTAGATATTCGACATCCATGTGGTATTATTATTCGAATGAAAACTACCTAGGACGAAAAAGGTACCTATCAGCTTCAAGTCCGTATTAATATAATTTTGGTAAATGCTGTACAATGTGATAATCCCGTATGCAAAAGCTGCAGGCGCCTCAGGAATTTGTTGATATCTTGACGGCTACCTAGGTACTTACACCTGCCTCAGGTATCCAGTTATCCAGGTATCTACAGTAACAAAAGGAAAAAAATAAATGTTTTGATATGGTTCGTTGTTAGAAAAGGGTTGTGCATGATTATGAACAAGTACCTTAGTACCTAATTCAATCTGAGACAAATAAGAAATCACAGGCCACCAGATGGTAGGTGCACGACTTCGTTGACTGGGCAACAGCGACACGGAAAGGTGTGGAAGGAAGCACCTGAACCTGCCTGACTGTCTGATTTTAGCGGCGGGCACTTGTTATTTTTTGGTGGGGGGGAATTGCGGTTGGCTGACAAGACAAGCTGATACGGAATTTATCCCCCACTATCCACTATCCATGTCTGTTTACATCTGCCATCTGCCATCTGCCACCATCCACCATCCAAATAATTCAGATAACCTCCTGCAACCTACTTGGTAAATCATAACGTCGACAACCGTTACCATCACCACATCTTATTCACACATTTCCCCTCATCCTCCTCCTTCTTCTTGCAAAAGAAACACGCCAATTTGGCTAGTGAATAATATCGTTGGACAGATATTAATTCTATACTTTTGACCTCGCAACTACACAGTTTTCATTACTTTTTGCCTTGGCAACTGTCTCACCCTCGCCTTTTTTAGTCGAGAGTAAACATTACCGCCGTGGTTGACCAATTGGTCCATCCCTCAATCAATTGACCCTTTTTTCTCAGTTGTCAAAACATCTTTTGAACAACATCTTTCCCATTTACATCGTCGTAGGTCGCATATCGCATATTGCATACTTTGCATCGCGCTGCTGCTGCGAACTTGGACATACCGTCTGCGTACTCCTTTTGTTATTGTTTTTCTCCTTCGGGAGACATGAATCTGCGATAATTAGAAGGCACACATTGGAAGTTTACATCTGCCAATATGGCTTCTGATGAGCAACCGGTAAGTGCATCTTGAAGAAGAGGAAAACATGAAGTAAATAAGTTTTGAGAAATTGACATATTAATTCTTAGGTAACGCAGCCTTTGCGTATCTCTAAGACCAGTACTCCTATTTCATCGCCAATTAAGAGTGGCATTCCACGACCACTGTCTGAGATCTCTGCTACCGAGCAACGACGAAACTCGCCTAGCTGGAATCCATCACCCAAGATAATTCAGGTAAGTTACAGCCAAAACATGACTCAGTTTATCCTCCTACTAATGCTCCCGTCGCAGAAGATGGGTCTTAATACCGATTCATCTCCATTCCAGTCCTCCCCTCTGGATGGAACTACTTCTCCACGCTTGTTTTGGCAGAATCGCAACGTTAACAACGTCAACAACCGCGTCGAGAACGACTTCTATGGCGGTCGTACCGGCTCCCCATCGCCCAACAGGCGCTCTTCCATCGAGCGCTTACAGAGGGCGTCGCGCGTAAAGAACAGTACCATGTTTGCCAGAGAACAAAAGCAAGAGTATGACCCGACGCGTGTACCAACAATCGAGCGTCCCCTTTCTAAGGTACAAGGCAATGCTTATGCTGGCACCGGTATTTCTCCTCTTCGATCGAGTCACAACCGCGGGGACAGCCAGACCAGCATCCCCATCTACACACCTACCAAGTCTAGCTCTCGCCCTATCCTAGCTCCTGGTGCTCAGACCCCGAGTAAAGATCAGGTGTCACCCATAAAGTCATCGCTATCCTCGGCTCGTCTCAAGAGCGGTCAGGATTCCCAGGACGCCGATGTCTTCTCGGACCCTTCCTCATTCGAAGATCATGAACTTCCAACTGGTAAATTTCTCCATCGCCACGCTAAGTCTGTTACATTCGATGCTGCACCACCTCAGGTCAATGAGTATGAGATGGCAACTCCTGACCTGTCTTCTGTTGGCACAAACTCTCGAGAGGGTAGTTTCGAAGATGACGATGAAGATTATATATACGGTCACTATTCCGGAGAGGAAGGTGACGAGCCGGAGGACAGTTTTGATGCGACACTGGAAGACACGGATAAGACCCCAGTTGTCGGTCCGGATGATTGGCGTCAGGACCGCGACTCGCGGTATGACAGTAGCCCGATGCCTGAAGGCGTTCTAGCCTCGCCTGCTTCTATCCGCCCAATGCATTCTCGTACAGATTCATCTACTTCCAGCAATGACCACCGACCGCTTCCGCCACTTCCAGGCATGGGCCACACTCGATCTCAGTCCTCATCTTCAAATGGACTCTCTTCTACAACGGAGCGTATGCTAGGCTCTCCTCGAAGCCTTCCATCCCCACCCCCTGCTTCCGCTAGCAAGTCGGAGATCCACAATATTGGCAATGGCAGTATGTCTTTGGAAGAACGACTGAAGCTTATGATGCTTTCCGACGAAACAAGTCCCAAGTCAGTTGATGGCTCCGCGAAGACTTTTGCGGAACAGCAACGAGAGCGTCGCATGCGACGAGCTGGTGCTCGTGATAGAGTACTGAGCCCCACTCCAGAGCGCGAGGCTCCGGATGCTGCAGCCAATGAAGAAGACGACACCATTGGTGATCTGTCAGGGCTTGATATGGATTACCAATTGCCTAGCATTTCTCGGCAGTCAATCCTGCGACGTGTTAATGGCAACAGGGCCCTTGACCGAGAATCTGACTTCGCCTTCAATTCGCCAGCCCCAGACTCGAGTATTGCCCACAATACTCCTTACGATCCGGATGTCCCCATCGCTAGTATCGAGGACTCGGTGCTTGACGATATTGTGGAGCAAAGCGAGAGTAGCGTTCTCATCCACGAAAGCCATGAAAGCCACGAAAGTGAGGATGACAAAGGTGATGTCTACGATCTGTACCAGCGATCCGAAGATGAAGATGCTACATCGCAAGAAGATGACCATGATGATTGCACAGAGAGTCAGTACTCTGATGAAGTACAAAACCCTCAGTTGGCAGATGCACAGCCCGAGGGAGAGTCCATCAGTACTCCTCGACCAGCAAGCCCTGCATCCGAGGAAGCTGTCACAAACTTCAGCGCTACCCTTCCCCAGGTGAACAGTCCGTCTAAGGATGCGGAATTCACCCGTAGTCTACAATCTCACATGCTCCCAAAGGCCAAGGAAGCCGGTGCTCTGACGCACGCGGAAGGCCACAAGATGTCTGACGCGCAGGCTTACTTACAACGGCCATACACTCCAGAGAAGAGGCGCATATCGCACAAGCCCTTGTCGAAGCCGGAGTATGATGGCTCCGGGTGGGGCGAGCCTGAAGAGGAAGAGGAAGAATATCTAGAAGAGGAGCCTGGCACTCCCGAATCCGTTATCCACCACCCCGTCTCTGATGATGAATATGATGATGACGAGGAGGAGGAGGAGGAGGAAGACGAACAAGAAGACGAACAGGATGAAGAAGAGGACGAGCTACAGGAGGAAGAAGAAGAAGAAAAAGAAGTGGAAGAGGTGAAGGAGGAGGAGATTGCAAGGGAAGCTGAAAAAGAAGAAGAGCCGAGAGTTGAAGAAGTCGAAGTGCCACTGATTGAATCCCCAGCAATCCCGGAAAGAGAAGCAACTATTAAGGCTTCTTCCGGCTCTAAGTTGAAGACCCGCGCTTCTGCAACCCCTTCTGACATTGTAGCCATGCGCGAAGCTCGTAGACAAGTAAGCCGCGAGATAGCGCCCGGAGTACCACCGATCCCCGATCGACATCACAAGCGCCTCTCTCGTGATGGGGCACCCGAACACCTCGATGTCCCCACCGGCGATGATTTCTTAGAGCGTCACCCGAGCTTCAAGAAGAACAGTCTAACATTGGATCTTGACCTGGGTCTCAGTCTTGATCAGGATTTCGAGCGGGTTATCGAGGCACAAAAGGTTAAACCCCAACATCTCCTTGACGCCTATCAGTTTTCCGCTGTTAGCAATGAGTCAACAAAGCAAGCGCCTAGTTCTGTCCGTCAGAAGTCTACCAACAGAACCAGCTTACCCCGAAGATCACTGAATGCTAACTCTAGAGCCATTAAACAGCGCGGCTACCTCATGCGCCAGAACACCAAACTTGTGACTGCCAGTGACAAGGATACGGAGGAAGTCCGAACCGGTACCCGCTCTGCTGGCAATTCTCCGGTCAAGCAGCAACGCCCACAGTCATGGACTGTTGAGCCTTGGAATGGTAGGCACAGACGAAGCGTAAGGAAGCGACATGGTCCAGGTCTCGGCGCTCCGGTGCCTCCTATGCCAGGCCAAGAGAGCAATGCCACGGCGATGAGTTCTTTGCCCGAAGAGGATGGACCAGAGTTAGCGACTGAAGAGTGTGGTGAGAGAGGTAGATTGTTTGTCAAGGTGATGGGAGTGAAGGATCTCGATCTTCCGTTGCCCAGGAGTAAGCCCGACACTTCAAATCGATATCCCCTGCCTCTTATGCAAATGCTAACCTCTCATTAGACGAACGAATATGGTTTAGTCTAACTCTTGACAATGGTGTACACTGCGTGACTACATCATGGCTCGAGTTAGCTCGAAATGCGCCAATTGGTCAAGAGTTTGAGCTCGTGGTTCCCAATGAATTGGAGTTCCAGCTTTCTCTTAACGTCAAGCTAGAACGACCCGCGCCTCAACGCGCGCCGGTCTCGCCGGTAAAAGCGTCCAAGCCCAAAGCATCTACGTTTTCCCGTGTGTTCGCTAGCCCCAAGAAGCGAAAAGAAATGGAGGCTCGTCAGCGTGCAGAAGAAGAAGCATTTGCTCTGGCCCAGCGTGAAGCCGCCGCCGCCAAGCAGATGAGTGCCATACCTTCCGCGTGGGACCTGCTGTCCCCTCTTGTAGCAGAGGACGGAACCTTTGCACGCTCCTATGTCTGCCTCAAGGAACACGAATCTCGCTGTTATGGACGGCCCTATATGGTAGAGATCGCCGCATTCAACGAGTGGGCTGTTGAGGAAGCTAGCTTTGCTAGCAGTGTCAAGAGCAAGCGCGCTGGAGTTCCCAACAATTCCGTAGTGCGCCGAGCACCTTACAAGATCGGAAAGCTCGAGGTACAGTTGCTGTTCGTTCCGCGACCTAAGGGGTCTACGGATGAGGATATGCCGAAGAGCATGAGCATGTGTATCCGAGAGCTCAAGGCTGCCGAAGACAGATTAAGCAAGAACTGGGAGGGTCATCTAAGTCAACAAGGCGGCGACTGCCCTGTAAGTCTCATCCGTAACATTGAATCTGCAAGCATCACGATACTAACCTAGGAAATTAACAGTACTGGCGTCGTCGTTACTTCAAGCTAGTTGGTACTAGACTCACGGCTTATCACGAAACAACACGTCAGCCTCGTGCTACGATCAACCTCTCCAATGCCAAGAGACTAATTGATGATCGACGACAACTGACTGATCCTGAGACTACGGGTCGCAATGGCAAGAGACGCCGCTCTGCTTTTGCAGAGGAAGAGGAAGGCTACATGTTTGTCGAGGAGGGTTTCCGTATCCGATTCAATAACGGTGAAATCATCGACTTCTACGCTGATACTCGCGAGGACAAGCAAGGCTGGATGAAGGCCTTGGGTGAGGTCATCGGCCGAGCTAGTGGCGATGATGATAGTGGTACTGGACCTACCGGCCGCCGTAAATGGTGCGATCTTGTTCTTAAGAAGGAGGACGTGCTTCGAAAGCGTGCCGAGTCAAAACGCGTCCATTCGAGGACTAAGAGCATGATCATCTAAGCTAGCTGTGCTGAGTTTTCATGATCAAATATCCGCCAACATCAAATGAGGACACGACAATTAATGCCCGGTACGATCTTGGGATCTGTTTGATCTGCTCACGACTTCATGATCGATATTGCGGCGCCACTACAATTTCGTTTCCTCTCTCTACATCATCCTCGTCGTCCGTCATATTCCTTGGAGAGTTTCGTTTGGTATCCCGATAAAGCAAACCATACCAATTCATCGTTTCTCAGGTTACGGAAGTTTTCGACTTTTACTTCCGCAAGACTTCGTTTCCACTACTACTACAAAAAAGTCTTTACGATTCCATCCCGATGTGTTTTAGCCGCGCCTAGTTTTACTCGCGCAAATCCACATACAGATATTCAAAAGGGACAAACACATCCGGGGGGAGAAAACCCCCTTCTTGCAAGCAAAGAAACAAACACAGAAAAAAAAAAGGTCAAGTACAGGAAGCCTGGAGCTCTCAAAGTCTGGTCAACCGAGGAAGAATGGATGGGCGTGCATAGGTCCGGGGTGCGGGAGTTTCTCGGACGGTTTCGATAAGATGTGTATTTAGGCGTCGCGCGCGATGCTGTTGTATCGAGTATAATAAATTCACTTGGTGATTCCCTTTACAAAGTTTGATCAAGGGTTCTTGTTTTCTTTTTGGCAAACGGGACTAAGGATATAAAAAAGTAGAAGAAAAAAAACGGTAAAGATGTAGGTATGTGACGATCGAAATTGCTTCTTTTTCTTTTTAAGATATGATTTTGATATTCGACTGGAATAGAAGGTCAAGCTTTCTACTTTCTCACGCCACACACTTTACACATCTTCCGTCGAGATCCAACTAATCACCGACCATCTCTCTACGCAAACAGGTCTCCCTCCAGATTTTAGGGTATATTGACTAAGACATCTACAAATCCAAATCGTCCCTCACAAGCACCTATCTTCCTTCTCGAGGCCCGTGCCTTGCCGTCGAACTTTTTTGAACGAGGAAGAGGTAAGTTGATTAGATTAAAGATCCCCTTTCAAACTTCGGGCGTCCCCTTATTTCCATTCGGAAATCTCTCTCAACCTAGGGTCCATACCGGGGCCTTGACCAAGACCTGCCGTCCCCTCACCTCGACCGCCAGGAAGCCCGCGAACCGCACCTTGTTCGGGTCTTTAGGAGGCGGGGGGACCGCCGCCGCCGCTGCTGCCGATGTCGTGGTGTCAGTAAGGACTGAAGCGGCGCTGCCTTTCCTGCTCGAGGGGTAGGACCCGCTGAGCATTGTCAACATACCGCCTTTTGACTTTTCGCGTTTCGACTTGTCGCTATCCTTGTCGTTGCTCTCATCTGTCTCCTCGACAGGCTCCGGTAACGGAGGTAACCCCGTCTTCTCTGGCTCCATGATGTCGGGCTGTATGGGGTCGCTAGGCAGGGGGTATGTGATGGCTACGTCACGGCTTTCTAAGGGTAAGTTGGCCGCGATTCCTACTGCCAATTCGACGATCATCGATGCGCTGCCATCTACACCGGCTGGGGGCGGGTCCGTGAGATATTGAAATAGAGTCGCTGTGAGATTGCCTGTAGCCAGTTTGGTGAAGTCTGCACGATACTCGACGCTCTCGGGCGCATTAAGCTTGTGTTGAAGGCCTTCCAGAGTAGCCATTCGCCAGTTCACCACCTTTGCTGTTAACGCGTCGAACTCTTCCTGACTGTTCAGCGTATACGAGAACCTGCGGATGTTCTGTTCTATTTCTTTCAGGTGGGAGCTTAGGTGGATATCTAGGCCAGGGTGGAAGCACTTGTGGAAGATCTCCTCCACTATCCATCGACAAATCACGGCACGTCCCACCGCAGTCATCTCCTGTTTACCTGTCTTGATGGCCTCCGGGCTAACATACCTCTCTATCCAACCTGGCAGTGTGCGCCAATCCTTACGGATGTTGAATGAGAGGTTGTTTATCGCGCCATTGAGCCGGTTAAACCGAGTTGAATACTCGTTGTCATCGAGCGCTGTCCTTGATTGGGACATTCTTTGGTTTGCAACAGCATTTTGTAACTGCTCGACCTGAGAAGTTAATTGCTCAATCTGTGACTTGCCGTCGAAATAGAGCCTCTTGACGTTCTTATACTTAGTTACTAAGACATGGGGTTAGCAATATGCCAAACTTATTATTCAAGGTAGCTCTTACGTAGGTCTTTGAATTGCTTCTCTGGGTCAGCCTCCCGCTCCGCATTTGTGGACGGCTGGGGGCTATTTCGACCCTCGGGGCCAGGCCCATCGAATTGTGGTCGATCTTGTACGCCACTGGTACGATAGTTTTGTGGCGTACTAGATACACCTGGAGTAGGCGGAAGGGGGTTCATTGCATTTAGAGGCCCTTGGCTATGCCTATAACCAGGTGGAGGTCCGGGAGGCGGCTCAACTGAACGCATCTGTTTATCGTGGTCCCCTGATCTACGGCTTTGTCCAGGTGCTCCGGGCGGCGGTACCATAATCGAGGTCTGTCCGGCGGTTTCTTGTTGATTCTGCGAGCTTTGCAAGTTTTTCTGCGAGAGATTCACGGCGGGTGAATCCTGTGCAGGCTGTGGGTTGGCTTGTGATTGCTGCTGGTGGTCTGAATCGGAGTCAGGCGATTCATGTGACACCTGCGAGACAGTTTCCGGGTTGGGTGGCTGCGGACTTGGCGCACTAAGATGTCCAGTAAAAAGGGATGGCCGCCGATTTCCTGACTGGTATTGCTCGTAAGAAGGTGCGTACTGGTACTGATTCTGCGCTGGGTCGACAACAATCTGACCGCCGTAGAGCTGTTGCTGCTGCTCTGCTTGGGCTTGTGCCTGTGCTTGTGCCTGCGCCTGGGCGTGCGCTTGAGCCTGAGCCTGTAGCTGAGCTTGGTGTTGAACAATTGCCTGTTGTTGGTGAAAGGCGAGGTCTTCGTGACCGTAAGGTGAGGTATCAGGATCAGCGTCGGAGTCGGTAGGGACTTGTCTAATGGTATTCTGAGGCAGATCTTGGTGGTTCTGTGAAAGCATTTCTTGGTTAGAATGGGCGATATAGTAGGGATCGTCAAGGTCGCGTACAGGTTGGATTGGTGAGTGATGATGGCTACGGGAGCCGGTGCTTGGTGGAGCGACCCAGTCGGGATGTTCGATAGGCCGTGACAACAAAGAGCTCCCTCTGACGGCAGGTGTATGGCTCGCCCGCTTGGAAGGTCGGCGGTTCACACCAGAGTTGTTGTCGTAGGAAGCGTCCTGATAATGATCTGAGGTGGGTCTGCTGGAGGAGGAAGAGGAACCGGCGATAAAGTTCTTGATAAGCTTCCGAGCTGATCGCTTTGGCTCAGTGGGGGCCGTTTGGATATGTGGGACGAGTGGCTGGCTGGGGGGAACAACAGGAGAGGAGACGGTCTGAGGTAAGTTGTCGACCGAGCTAGAAGAGAGGCCGAATGGGTGCTGTGTCTGCAGCGGGTTTAATTGGGAATATCTAGCAGACTGAGAGCGCGATACTAATTCGGCGAAATTATCGTGGGGCTGCTGTCGCGCGGTGTAAGCAGCAGCGGTGGCTTGGTTGAGGGGTATGGAATTAGTGGGTAAATTATTATGATTGTTTCCGAACCCTTCTGGAGGCTGGCTTTGTTGCTGGCCACTTAATTGATGGCGGTGCGGGTGTTGGTGCTGGTGCGGTGAGGTATGTGGAGTTTGTTGTTGTGGTTGTGGTTGTGGTTGGGCAGCCCTGGTATCGGCCTGTAGTGACGGTGGTGCTGGTTGTGGTGGTAATTGTTGTTGAAAGGACTCACTAGAGCTAAGGCCGATTGACGAGGCTGATAAAGGGGTGGTGTTAGAATCGACCGTAACTGGCAATGGCACAGATACAGATACGGGGCCGGTGGTCACGGGAACTGGAAGAGCAATTCCAGCAGCAGACACTCGACGACCTCCGTTTAAAGGTCCAGGTCCAGATCCAGGTCCTGTAGTAGGTCCAGAAGCAGGAGAAGAGAGAGAAGTAGTAGAAGCTGTAGAAACACCACCTTGCTGCTGATGAGGATGATGGGGCGGTGCAGCAGTTCCACTGCCCGCCACCTGTTGTTGTAGGGATGAGAGCTGCTGTTGCTGTTGAAGAAGCTGGTGGTGATGAAGTTGTTGTTGTTGCTGCTGCTGTTGCTCGACCAGGTTATGCTGGGAACGATTGCTGTGCTTGCCAATGCGACCGAAAGAGGGCATAATGGTATTATCGTTGTTACTTTTCTGTCCCTGACCTAACTGAATCGGGCGGGCCTCTTGTCGCGCTCGTTCTCTTTCTGCCTCCCTTTTTTTTTGTTTGTCTTTCCCACAGCCGCAAATCTAGACAGGTAGGTAGCCAGGAGCGAGGCAAAGCACAGGATGAGCCAAGGTTAACCGCTTCGTACAGGAGATGAGAATTGATAGATTGTAGCGACCTGGCTTATTCCGCTTGAGGTGTACCGTCTGAGCGAACTACTGCGCACCTCCTATCTAGGATTGGATTCGCACTCGCACATGCACCCCTCTAAACCTACAGGGGTTCCCGCTCTGTGGGGGGCTGTGCTGACGATGTTTCTTTTCCCGCTCTGCCCTTTTTTTTTTTTTTTTAAACCACTTTGTGCTAGTGTTTTTTGGGCTGGCTGGCAAGGCAAAAGGCAGGTACTTGGTTTGTTCAGGCGCTCTAGTCGTCTATATTGACGGGATCTCGGTTGTTGGATAATAAAACAGATTATGTTTCAACACATCATCGAGCTCACCCGTTTCTTTCTCTCTACACGTGTAGGGGGTAGGTGCTTTAGGATGGCGCAGACAACGAACCTATTCCAGTTTCCCAATAGGCTGTGTCAATCGCGATCGGCGTCTGAAAATGCACGGTAGGGAAAATGACCCAAGTTAACCTGAATGACAAGAGCTTCGTCATTCAGGACATAGAGAGGTACACAGTAGAGGCAGGGGGGAAAAATAAAGATTCAGGACATAGGCAATGAGTTCATTGACGGCACAAAGACAGGCGATATGTATATCACCCAAATAGGTAGACAGAATAGACACGTACAAAGCGCCAAGAGGATGCGGGATAAGCCTGATGGCAAAGTGAATTTTTTGTTGAATGAAGATAGGAGGAGAAATTCGAGAAGGAGAAGAAAAGAAAGATCCATCCATCATTCGTATCGTTCAACCAGTCAATCGCTGTCAGATTCGGAAAGCACATTGCGACAGGGCGTTCCGCAATAGGCAGTTTCCACCCCTTAACCAAACCTCATTAATAAAAGTAAGTAAGGTACGCAGTATAGGATTTTAACTTACCTAAACTCACCTAGTAGCTGAAGAGGGAAAGGATGACCACGGGTACTTGGGTAATTACTATTATCTAATGAATCTTAGCTATACTTACATATAAGAAGCCAATTCAAATTAGCATGATTATTAGTAGGTACTTACTATAATGAAATGGATTATCAAGTCGCTTCAAAAGACCTTTATTAGCTAGACTGTTAGGTTAGGCGGCTGGAGCTGCTCAGGTGCTACCTAGTTGCCCCTCTGTTGATCTATCCAATGTGAGAAAAAGGCCGCAGGTACCTAGGTAAAGAAATGGGATACATCCGTAGCATCAGCCCCAACGTTGAGGTTCAAGTCCCTAGTATAGGCTTCTTGATAAGAGACTACCTGACACTACAAGGCCAGCAGGTACCTAATTGGCGCGCTCCATCTCTCTCACATCAGACTATGTCCGCAGATCTCTTTCTTGCTTCCAAGTTTCCAACACACTTGAAAGGTTGTAATAGGTTAGGTATAGTTGCATCAAGACATACCACTACATTAAGTCTTCGTTTCATCAACTTAAAGTAGCATTGTCAAAAAAAATAAAAGACTACATATGTAGGTGAGTTTGCGGGTTCTATGACTTATTCTTCCATGCAGCGGCCCCCAGGTTGCTTCGTTAGGTACCATCCCAGTCTCAATAGTTTTAGAAGTATTAAATGGGAAGTTTTCTAAACAGCTCGCAACCTTATCTACCATGTAAGTAGGTATTGTACAATTCTATGGGATGTGGAAATTCAGCTGCAAGCGGGGGAACATTCTCAGTAGCCCTAGTCTCGTACCTAAAGATAATAGGATGTGAGTGGGGTTTACTACCTAGGCGCTACGTAGTATTCTGCATCGAACTATTTATAGATCTGACCAAGTACCTAGGTACCTAGCGCCTAGTAAAGCCGCTAAGGTAGGGCACCTGGCCATGTATGTATGTAAAATAAGACTTGGACTCCAGGATCAAATTAGACTTTTGTTTGCCGTCTAGAATCCAGAATACGTCATTCGTTTCAACCACCACCTGCACCACCTGGTTACTGTTAGAATTTAGAAAACTGCCAGACCAAACTATCTCCCGCATCGGGCCGTCTTAGGCCCGCCCGGGGCAATCAGATCCAAACTGTCCAGTCAGACTCCGAAGAGTTTAACGTTACTTTTATTACTTTTAACAGCTTGGAACCAGTGCTCTAGACCACGAAGACGGTGACTTCAAATCAACCATCTTTGACAGTGCAGGTAATCTTAAAAAAAGAAGAAGAGCATAATAAGATATCATATTCATCCAAAACGAATACCGCCCACATGCAGGTATGTACAAGTTCAACCTGAATCTACCGAGGCTAGATCTACAGTTTGGCATATCCCATTGCACCGGTCAAGATACAATCAATCACGAGGGGAACAGTGTTGTCGTATCTACTTAAACATTCACCACCTTTAATAGTTGTTCAAGTACGATGGTCTTAAACATCGATAAGTATTCATGTTATATTTAGTCGGCCCTTCTTTCTAGACGATGATTGTTTGGTCGAGAAGCTTACCTATAGTTAGAAATCTAATGTTGTCCATGTCCATGAGAATAAGCATGGAATACTTTCTTTTGAAATCTCATTTTACGACGAAAACAGGCCAAAATATCTGAAGTCTAATAAAATGACTGTTTCAAAATATAACCTCAAAAAAAGACCTCAGCCACCTACTTGTAAGGCTGTCCTGGAAGAATCAATTCAATAATTACCTAGGTAGTTGATTCATAGATAAAGGATACATACCTATGCAGCAGCTCGTTTAGTACAGAAAGGCAGGCCGTATGCGCCATTCATGAGATTGTGTGGCGTTAATTTTCAAAAGCAAATCACCACCACCACTTCCGCACCCACCGATTTTCACCGCATTTTCAATATTCAACTCCAAGCTCACACACACATACCATATGTCTAACTCATTTAATCATGTCCACAAGAATGTTCCGGTTGGCGTCGACTAGCGCCCAAGCCTACTTCTAAGTTCTCACGAGCCTCGAAAACATCCATTATCACACAGACGACCCGAATAGCTCGCCATTCTTACCAAACTTATCACGCCTGAGCTGCCCTATTTCATTGGGGCCGGCAACGGCACGATTGGAATCTACCGGCCAGCCTTCCTCCTCCCATAATACCACTGGCGGCCGTTTTCCCTTTCGCCGAGCGTCGTTTAGAGGTAATGAAACTCTACGTCGACAGCTGGGATCGAATGATAGAACTTGGATCGGAAGAAAATTTAAATGGTTTTTTTGGAAGACCGGTCAGACCATCCTCGAGATGTACTTCGCCACCGAGGTCATGGATCATGGCCCTATACGAAAGCTGGAAGGCCTAGAAAGGCTGCAAAGGCGAATGTATTCAACGCCGGCCCCAGACGATCCAGAGAAACGTTTCCTAGTGTATCAGGCTGTCCTCAAGATGGACAGCCAAGAAACATACGAGGAAGGGAAACGAATGCATGTCGATGCTCGGGATTCTCTTATCCAGGATTTTGTAAATTGTGCCGACTTCTCGCTTGAGATCATCATAAAAGGTAAGAAGTATCTATATTTAGTGTTTTACTAACAGTAGTATACTAAGATTAGGTACCTACATAGGTAGCTAAGATGATACTCACGTGAAGCTGTTCAAGTAAAAGCAACTCGCTACCTTACTTCGATGACCTAGGAAAAACGGAGGCGGAGACAAATACAAGTGCGGTAATAAACATCACTAGGAATACGTCTTACTCGAAGAGCTCCATGCAAAGGAGGATTGGGTTTCCTCGGGGTGACAGATATTGGAAGGTTAGCTGCATTCATCCCGCGTGATATAGAGTGTAGCTGCAGGCACAAAGTAACCACGAGATAAAGCAGGTGGCTAACTCCCGTCGCCAAATTAGTATAGAGCAGATAGGATGGTTGACCGCTTCAGTCGAAAGGAAGATCTCGAGTTACAGAAAGCACCACTCAGCAGCGGTTGGCCGAATCTTCGTACCACTCGACTCGCGGACAAGCGGTAAGCTTTACATTCCCGATATAGGCACAGCATTTTATTTTTCTCCTTCCGTACTTTTATAGGGCTTCAACCTGACTGTAGATGGCCCTTTCATCTATTCGATTTGATTCATTTTCAGAAAAACGTGGAAAGTGTATTCCCCCGGTAGATGCTGTGAAACAAAAACCATTCCAATGGAAACTTGCAAGTATTTTAGTGAAGAGAAGTTAGTTAGTCCTCCCTAACCCCTATTTATTGAGGCATCACAAATTCGCAAACCGCTTGTCGATCATATTATATTATACCATAATTGACGATACTCAACATGGATGATACACAATGGTAGCCTAATGCTACTCTCTTCACAATGTGTTCTACATGTACGCTCTAAAGTGGTTCATATCCACGCCCCATCTATCATACTACTAGGTACATAATCATAGTACATATCTGTTCCTGACAACATTGAAGGCTTGGCTCTAACATATCTATGGATGACGCAATATTGCTCGCTCCGGATATGACCTAGAAATCTTTCAAGTAGTACATGAACGGCCGGGAATTCTAAGATAGGGTGTACTCGTTTTTCGTCCCACGCGCAAATCTACTATGCCGGCACAAGCTATCCAGGCAAGATTTCGGCTACCTGCATGTTACTCTCGTGGCTGTCTTGGACCTAAGATGCTGTACAAGGTAGGTACATGGTGTATCTTTGATAATTCTGTTGGGGCTATCTGTACGCGGATAGAACTAATAGGGAGTATGTTGATAGTATAAATATCTTGAACTCCAAGTACTTGAGCCAAATAAACCGGTAGACTTCTATCTATGAAGTAGGCAAACGTTTTTACCCTTAGGGATATATGAATACATTGCTTGAGTCCAGTCTTATCATCTCTAAACGTTCTGTTCATTGTGTGTGCAGTGCAAGATACCCCTTACTCTCTGGATTTATCACTTCACTCTAAATTACAATGCAATCTATATTACTTATTACTTCGCTGTTAGGGCACACCATTGCCCGACCTAGATTCTCCAGAGAAGGAGTCAACTCCCCAGCAAGGGATCTGATCAACAAACCCCTCGAGTTGTCCCAATTCGACCTCCAACCTTTCAACCTCGCAGATATGGGCATCGAATGTACCAAGGAGGACGACAACTCCCTGTTGTTTGGATGCTCCATCCAGTGTGAGTCGGCTAGAACCATTCTCGATTATAAACACTCTTTAGCTCCACGGTCTGACATTTAAATATAGTCCAGTGGGAAGACCCCAATGCCAACCAATCCTGTACCTGTAAGGACAATTGGCAATGGGATGGCGTGACCCAAACCCAGGGACCCCTGAACAACTACAGCACGAACTACCTCGTCTGCAAGAACGACCACGTCGAATTTTTCCAATTCAAATTCCTGCAGGTTTTCGACATATCGAATTTCAGCCTCTCGCTCACACATATGTACAAGGATGTCAAGTACGGCGAGAATATCTCCCTCGCTCCAGGGGCCAAGCTAACATCCTCTTTAGAAATTTTCCAACGCCTACG
Organism: Jackrogersella minutella; assembly: GCA_022578535.1. NCBI lineage: Eukaryota > Fungi > Ascomycota > Sordariomycetes > Xylariales > Hypoxylaceae > Jackrogersella > Jackrogersella minutella. The sequence continues at coordinate 57,858 of MU388337.1, forward strand.
ACCGCAAATATGTTTGCCCAGCCGAATATCACCCTCGAGTCGACGGAGAAGTCCAATACCACAATGAGCTTTTCCTCCCCGCTCGACAGCCCAATAAAAGCAAACATCACTGGTATGACGATTTAGTTAGAAGCTTTGACCTTGGCTCTGAAGGATGATTCACTCGTATCTCATGAATTTTGAGGGTAGTTGGAAATTTGTAGTTTTACTTCGTCAATAAAGTACGTAATGTTAATTAACCTGCAATTGAACACGATAGTTTCCCGTGTCAAATTTACACCATTGAGTAGGGGTAGGTATGAAAGTATCTAGCAAGAAATAAAAGTAGATTGAATTATTATGATAAGACTCTTGAAGTCAACGGGCCACACATAATCACAAATAACACAAAACATCTCGGTATCATTGAGAGCGAGTCTTCTTGTTAGCGATACCAGAGAGTGAAACAAATAAGGAAATATGATGGTTACCTCTTAGTGTGATCAGAAAACCATCAACAATTGCCAAAAAAACCTGCAGCTTAGCTCACTGAAGCCCCTTTACCTATAGCCAAGATCTCCTAAGAGGATCATCATCTGACTCATTCATCCTACCCCTTCTATCTGATACCTCTACATATGGCTTTGAAGAATCCTATGTGTAGGTAGTGAATAGGTTGGTATGATGGAGTGAGCTTGTTTCTAGCAAGACGCTAAACTGTCTAGCTGAAACACCATCAGCCTCAAGGCTCGCTAGGTTAGGTAGGTAGTTATTATTTTACGATTGTTCAAGATCTGTGTACTATAACTATTTGAGTCTAGTTGGTATTCTAAGACTTGGTTGAATACCAACTGAAATCTGCACTTAGATCTCTTCCACTTATCATAACACCTAGTTTAAAGGCTAGTTAGGACTTGCTACGTAGTTGAAGGTAGCCTTATCCTTCTCAACAAGGCCACTTAGTAATTTGTTAACGCTACCGCTGTTTGACATCCATGACATGTATAGCTAGCCTAGATAGGTATGGAACATGCGTAATATACGTTCTATGGCAAGGCGAGCAAATTCGTATACACGGTGCACTGATTTTCGACTTCAACAAGCAAATCACGGTTCCTGGCAAATTATTTACCTCAATAATCCTCCGGTATATTGTTCCTCCTGACGTAGCAACGCAGACGGCAGAGAGGTGCTGTCTGCACACCGGAATACAACCTTAGGTGTCCCGCGCCGAACCCGAGTAGCTACCCAACTCGGTACAGCTAGGGGTCCTGCAGAAGTCCTACCGAACGTATGGGACCACATAGAATCGAGCAAACACTCAATATAGGCCGATTGACGAAACGAGGAGAAAATTGCAGACTGAATCATGTTAACTTCTAGACTGGCGAAGTTACCGGGAGCGGAAGTCACGGTCCCGCGAGATAGAATGTGCGGCCAGAGGAGATCCGGGTGGATGGAATATCCTGATATGAATGAGCAGATGCTGTTGGAGGCGGTGAGATTATTGCGTAGATTACCAGAGGAATTTGAATTCAATACGTATTAGGAAGCAATAGCAGTTCAGATAATGTAGCAATTAGAAGCCGAGTGACACCCTGAAGGAGAACGACGTTGTGAAACATGAGCTCCGAAACATAGCCACGGAGTACCTGCGGAAATGGGAGCGGAAGCGGAACGGCGAAGAGCTTCTTCTACACCAGGGCCCAGGAAACCCGAGCAGACAGCCGCATTAACGGAACTTTGGCAGCCCTCATCATTGCCTTAAAAGGGGATCTCAGGATTATTTTGGTATCCAACAGAATGTTTGCACCTTTCTTACCATTTGGTACAAACACAGTATATGCACAGGGCTTTGACGAACCAGATTCCAGATCAGGGGCTCGGAAGTCCAGAACCAGGTCGATCCTCACATCCCAATCTCATTCCCCACCTTTGACATCCTACGTAGGATCTGAAATGCGACGAAACCTGGACGTCAGATTTTATTTCCCCGAACTCATCCAGCAAGGAGCTTGAAACATATTACATGTCTAGCAACATAGTTGCCTAGAGCAGCTAGGATAGGTAGTATATAAAAGAAAACCAGTGGAACAGGACAGGACCGGGCGGCGAAGGCGACGGGCCGGTTTAGCCATTAGGAGCTGTTTTAAAAGCAGGGTATCGAGACGCAATTAGGGACGTAAGTTGTTCAAAGACAAATCGAGGTTTCCCCATCCCGTGGATCATCCACACGCTAGATCCGACTCAATCGTCCGACGATTACTCCGAATATACCAGATCGACCTTATTCGTCGAGAATCACTGGGCTAGGTAGCGCGAGGGTAGATATTTTTGGTCGAGTAATCCGTGAGTTGAAATATGAGTATTCTTATGTGACGTAGGCTCCTCGAATTTAATATCTGAGTGAGATAGTAGCAGCAGTGCCATCGTCTCTCTGATATACGATAACCGAGAGAATGCCATGTGGCTTGGTAGTGGAGCTTCAGCTTTACCCGATGACGGAATCGGGGATAAGGCTAATGGGACCAACTCCAGTCACCAGTGAGCTATCGGGACTGGATGCGCCATGTGTGCGCCGTGTAGTATTAGTACTGTATCACACTGTGTCGTCAGCTATCCCCTGATTATCTAATTGGTACTCATTACCGGCCTGACTACTTGTAAGTTACTTAGGTAGGTAATCTGAGGGATAGTTGACGGCATAGTGTGATACAGTACTAATCCTACATGGCTCACACATGGCGCATCCATTCTAATGCTATCCTGCGGGAATAAAGGTCTTGCGTGCTTGAGGGTTGTATCCATCGTAACCCTACTAAGAACCACTGTGGTGATCCGATGGAACGCCGAAATCTAGTCCTCTATGTAGGCAAGGTGAGCTAGGAAATCGTGATCGTTGTCTGGGCCGTGTACTAATTGATACTTCACCGAGACTAGACTGATGATGATGAGTGAGTCCGCTGAAGCCCACGAGGGCATCGAAGCCAAAGAGCACCCGATGATACTTCATGTAGCTAAACGCGTCTTGGGTTTCATCTGGAACAACTGGTTGGTGTTGGGATTCGGGATCGCCTGTGTTCTGGGATATTTCTTCCCTCGTATGTCGACGACGACGACCACATCTCTCCACCATACTAGCACTCGGTTGCTGATTTATCCTTTAGACGTTGCGGCCCGCGGTGGCATTATCCGCTCGGAATATTCAATTTTGTATGGAGGAATTGGCTTGATCTTCTTCATAAATGGGATGCAACTTAGTCCAGAGAAGCTCAAGGAACATGTAACAAACTGGCGCTTACATATTGTTGTACAGGGAATAAACCTTGTCCTCATACCTGTTATTCAAGTTGGTTTGTAACTCGAAGTACGTCCTTGGGTTGTATTGTTTCGCTGATCTTGTCTTAAGCTATTGTACATATAGTGATAGCTGCCGGTGGAATGAGCTCTGGAACGGTTGATGCTAGCATCCTTGTTGGGATGGTTGTGGTTAGCTGTATACCGACCACCGTCGCATCTAACGTGGTAATGACGAGAAATGCGGGTGGCGATGAAGCTGCCGCAATTATCGAAGTGGTTATTGGCAATGTAATCGGATCTCTTCTCTCGCCATGGCTGATCTACGGATTCCTTCCTAGCGGCGGAGAGTTTGATTCGCTTAAGCCAGCAAAGGCCAATACTCTGGGGCCTATGTATGCCAATGTTATGCAACAGCTAGGTCTTAGCGTGTTGCTACCACTCGTGGTCGGCCAAGGCCTACGATGGACCTTTCCAAAGCAAGTTATGTGGACGTTGAGAACATTCTACCTAGCACAATTCTGCTCCGTGTTGTTGATGTTGGTGGCGTGGTAAGTAGACACACTTATACATAGGTGAATATTAAAGCTGACTCAAGTTGCAAGGTCTACATTCTCAGGTGCATTTCAGACAGGGGCACTCACTGCTTTACCTAAGTCATCTGTGATATTCAATGTGTTCATGAACATAGCAGAGTACATTCTGTTTACTGCCATTTGCTTCTGGATAGCCTCACCACCAGATGTCCTAAGCAGACCGATCAATGCTGCCGTTGCTGATTCAAGGCTCGGTTCGCATCTCCCTGAAACTATAAGGAGGGCGGTGACGGTTAAAAAGATGCCTAAGGAGCTTGTCGTTGCTGTATGCTTCTGCGGAGCTGCGAAGACCACGAGCGTAGGAATTCCGTTAACTGCTGCTATGTGGTCTCAACTCGATAACTTCACTATATCTTCCATCCAAGTTCCAGTGTTGTTATACACAGTGGAACAGGTATTTATAGCACAATTCTTTACCATATTCTTTAGATGGTGGTTGCACCGGACCACTAAAGGGGCACTCGATGCCGAATCTGCCATGACTAGGGAGCAAGAAAATAGGACAGATGAGGGGCAGGGAGATAGTGTTGATGCAAGCGAGAGGATTAGAGGCCACGGATTCGGGACTAATGCGAGCGCGATGGATGAGAAACCTATGGTGAAAGATGCAGGTGGTGGTATTATTTGGTCGGGAAGAAGTGAAGAAGATTAGGTTACCTACTTGGTATAGATTCATATCATAGAGAAGATCTCGATTAATGCATAGATTGCTCTATCAATTTGATTAACCATTGTAGTGAATTATTAAATGGAAGCACAAGTGGATATATCCCCAGGCCGGCCCCGCCGACTTAAGGTTCCTAAGAAGGCGGGGCCGGCCTTATCAGCCCACTGTAGGTACAGTAGGTATGACGCGCCTGCCTATCGATTCGAGCTCACCCATGCATCTATGAATTTCTATGGATGCATCTCGAAATCATCTAACGATCGTCACTCTTTCTTCACACGACTTTCCAGAAATTTCTCGAATTATAATTGAACCTCAAAAGGTTTCAAGACTTTGTAATATCTATCTAACCTTAATCATCTTTAACTACTCGTCACCGTCGTTTGTAAATTTTTCTTTATTAGTTTAGCGAATTCAGAATTTCCCTTCGTATTCATCCACCTACATATTTGTTCTTGAGAGTCCAATAATTCGGAGTCACCCAAAATGAGCTCTGGTAGAGCCTTACGAGGGAGCTGCCACTGCGGCAGAAACCAATACATTGTTCAGATCCCAAGTGGCGCATCCGAAGTTGCCCAGATTCTATTCGATTCAACCGCAAGTCACAGTAAGTAAGATTTTTATTTAAATTACTACCTATACTTTCCTTTAATCGAGCTTCATCATCTAGACGGTTATATACATGTACCTTTGCTGGAATACGCAAGGGACTAATTATATACTTACCTAGGAATTTCATTAGCTACACCTCTTTCTGCCTTCCTTAGAGTCCCGCTCCCATGGTATCACAGCCGAATATTTCCTTTCTTCCAAGACGAATCTCGAGCAAGTATTCGACGTGTCTATTCCCACCCAGCCGAACAGCATTCTATACGACAATTCTGTGGATACTGTGGCACTCCTCTGTCATATTGGTCCGAGGAGCCTAGAAGCGAGGCCGAGTACATTCGATTAACGCTTGGTAGCCTGTTGAGTGAGGATCTTCGTGATCTAGAGGAGATGGGTATGATCCCCGACGAATCCGACCTCGACCCTATGGATGTCACACCTACCCTCGCGACCAACCAGGGGACTCAATTGATCGGCCGGGACACGACTGGCATCCCGTGGTTCGAAAGCATGATCTTAGGTAGTCGGTTGGGAAATATACAAACTACAAGAGGTGTTGAGGAGAGTCGAGATGGCAGGATGAGGGTCGAGTACGAAATCACGGAGTGGACAGAAGATGGCGCGGAAGTGGGCGGAGAGGGAGGCATGTTTGAGCCGCCTGCGACGGGTAAGAGAAAACGCGGAGGGACTGATGATGAAGCTGGCGGCGATACTGCTCCAGCTTCTACCTAGAGCAACGCGGCCACTATTCATGCGGCCGATCGTCTGCTCGCTTCTTAACGATACGACCGCGAAGCATTAGCGAGGAACGAAAAAAATGAGGAAATGTCTGGGAATAGGGATAAGTACTGCATACGCCGGAAGCAAGCTCAGTTCTTCCAGCGCTCTCTTGTTGGCGTCAGGCCATTGCCTTTATCCTGCAACGCAGCGACTGTATTACTGATTCTTGCATCGAAGTTTCTGTACTTACAAGGATACAGAATAGAGATCATTCAATAAGATCCGAATCCCCATATAGGAAAATCATTTTGCGTCAAATAGGGAGTTTGGTTTGGTCAAGAAAACTGGGTAAGGTCCCAAGCCAGATGACTATCAAATCGTCGAGTAATTATCGCCGAGAAATATTGTGCAGCGACTAAGTTGGCAATCGGTGAATGAATGGGCGTAGGAAACAGATTCCGCAGGACACGAACACGACATACTGGACGTATAAAATATGTCGTTAATGTGTATACGACGACATTGGTCGTCGGCAACCGGCATAGGTCAACCGCTCTCCAAGGTATTGGATATCACAATTGATGGATTGTTGTGGCTTTTTTTCCAGGGTCCAATCCTAAAGGGCATCATCCATCTTACTATCTTACTGATATTATTCAATTGTTTATTCGCGCGAGTCGGATGGCTCGCCGCCCGCCACTCATGGGTTTTTCCCATCCGTTCTCCGACGTCGTACCCTCCCAAGGTGAAGGGATATTGCGCCGCATTCCAGCGAAAGCAGAGAGTGGCCAACAGAGTGGCCAAGATCGATGTTTTGAATCCTTAGCGCCGCCGCTCATCAATTTGTGACCATCCCGAATCCAAGGAACGGCGATGTTCGAAAGAGGCTGCTATGTATCATCTCTACCCACTCGGGTCTATCGCCGAGGTTTATACGGCAGCCCCCCCTGGTTGCATGAAGTTCTCGACTTTACTGCGTACATAGTAGGGGGCAGGCGGGCGGACATGTGCGCCTCTCTGGTGGCCCGGATAGACGGGCCGTCGCTGGGATCTAATATGATTCCGGCACATGACGAGTTCGTTTGTGTGTGGGGGGAAAACATCTAAATCGAAACTGGACCCTGTCCGTCTCTCTGCCTGCCCACGAGCTCCAATTACCCCGCGGCGGAGATGGTTGCTGTAGACTATGTGGGTATGTATGGCTGGAATAGGTATGAAAGGGTTTTTTGGAGATACAGCCATCATCGTACAAGCCTGTTGTTCTCGGTCGTCGCGGTCCGACACGGGAGAAAGGGTATATGTCGACCACTACAAAGTTACAAACATACATACATACAAACATACACACCACACACTCGTTCGTGAAGGCTTCGCAAGGGTATATAAGATGATGCTAGCCTCCATCATGGCGTCGAATAGCCCTTTTGCTCGGCCTAATTCGACTGGCAACTGTATCTCGTCGTCATCTACTTCCCTCATCCCCTTTCGCGAGATCGTCCTACGGTCTTGGCTTTGTCCATAGCAAAATATCCGTTTTCCCGGACGAGATCGATACGTTAGTGGGCAGCTTCGAATAGCCTAGATATATATCCTCTTATCGCCTCTTGCGTGCTTGTATCACCTACTCAATATGTCGTTGCCTTCGGATTTCCTCTGGGGCTTCGCCACTGCTGCGTGAGTACTATGGATTTCTCTAACTCTCTCGCTCGTATTATTCCTATGAGAGCTTTGCCGCTAACTTTAGCTTCTTGCTGCATGTAGCTATCAGGTAGAGGGTGCTACCAAACAGGATGGCCGTGGCCCAACTATCTGGGATACCTTTTGCGCTATTCCAGGGAAGATTGCAGATGGAACTGATGGGTCGGTTGCTTGCGATTCGTACAACAGGACTGCCGAGGACATCGATCTGTTGAAGAGATTAGGTTCTAAATGCTACCGCTTCTCCTTATCATGGGCAAGAATTATCCCCCTTGGTGGCCGGAATGACCCAGTCAACCAGGCTGGCATTGACCACTATGTAAAATTCGTCGACGACTTGCTGGAGGCTGGCATTGTTCCTTTCATCACATTGCTACACTGGGATGTCCCAGATGAGCTCGATAAGCGATACGGGGGCCTCCTAAATAGGCAAGAGTTCCCGCTTGACTTCGAGAACTACGCCCGCGTCGTATACAAGGCACTCCCGAAGTGCAAGAACTGGATCACATTTAACGAGCCCTGGTGTAGTTCTATCCTAGGATATAGTACCGGTTTCTTTGCCCCCGGTCACACCTCCAACCGAGCCAAGTCAGCTATTGGCGACTCGAGCCGAGAACCTTGGATTGTCGGCCACAACCTGCTCCTTGCGCACGGCAGAGCCGTCAAGGTGTACCGCGAGGAGTTTAAGCCTACCGACAAGGGCCAGATCGGTGTCACCCTGAACGGAGACTATACATACCCATGGGACCCCGAGGACCCGAGAGACGTCGAGGCTGCCAATCGAAAGATCGAGTTTGCCATCTCGTGGTTCGCGGACCCCATCTACCTCGGCAAGTACCCCGACTCGATGCGAAAGCAGCTGGGCGATCGACTGCCGGAGTTTACTCCCGAGGAGCTGGCTCTGGTCAAGGGCTCCAACGACTTCTACGGCATGAACCATTACACGGCGGACTACGTCAAGCACGGCGACGGCAACCCCGCGCCGGAAGACTTCCTGGGCGACCTGACGACGCACGCGTACAGCAAGAGCGGCGAGTGCATCGGGGCGGAGACGCAGTCGTTCTGGCTGCGGCCGAACCCGGAGGGGTTCCGCGGGCTGCTCAACTGGCTCAGCAAGCGCTACGGGTACCCGGCCATCTACGTGACGGAGAACGGGACGAGCATCAAGGGCGAGAACGACCTGAAGGAGCCGGACATCCTCGAGGACGTGTTCCGGTACGAGTACTTCCGGGACTACGTCAACGCGATGGCCAAGGCCGTCAGCGAGGACGGCTGCGACGTCAGGGGCTACATGGCCTGGTCCCTCATGGACAACTTCGAGTGGGCCGAGGGCTACGAGACCAGGTTCGGCGTCACCTACGTCAACTACGTGGACGGCCAGCAGAGGAAGGAGAAGTACAGCGCCAAGAAGATGAAGGAGATCTTCGACGCGGTTATCGAGAAATCTTAGAATGGAAGGGCGGAGCTGGGGGATCCGGGGGACCTGTCTCTTCGTTGTCTCCTGTATGTATGTATGTATGTGCGTGTGTGTGTTATGATTCCTCGATACCTCAGGTAATATTGGAGTATAATCAGGGTTATTAATGACTTTGGGTTCAAACGCCTTCGTTTAATATCATGACACGTGTCTCGAGTATCCTCGACGCAATCAAACTCTCGTCATAGGTGCTTTGCAATTCAATGAATTGTGTGTCGAAGATGTGTTGGCTGGCAGAAACGTATCGTTCCATATCACCGTAGGTAACCAATTGCCTCAGCATTTATGCGGGTGATTTACCAGGGGATTAGGTTATTACGGCCGACGTCGAAGCGATGAAACGTTCATACATCGCCTCAAGTTTACTGTCACGATTCATCAGGGATGCCTTCGTATGATATGCCCGACGGATGCTTTGAATATTATCGAAAGCCATTTTAATAAAGGACTCGCTAAATCTGATTAGGAATAATTCGTTGAAATCTCGTCACTATTAGCTTATATATATCCAGACTGAGATCGCCTCTATACACGCATTGCCGAGGACAGATTGTAAGATTCAGAGATTTTACGGAAGAGACAACAAGCGACTCTACATACGTGCCGGTCTTATTACTGAAAACTGATTATATCCCGTAGCGAGCTGTTTCCTCGACAATAGGAAACGCCGATCAACCTCCTGGGATAGGTCGAAATAGAACTTTGAAGACGGACACACTGTCCTCCGTTGCTTGTATGCAGATTATACATGCCAAGAGACATATCCCAGGCCGTATATGTGACTATATAAATGCTTATTGGATTGGCCAAGAAAGTGACTTGGTATGTCACGGACTGTCATGCCCCCTATTCCCTTTATAAATGTGCGCCTCGACCAATTCCTCACACTCTCCTCTTCCCTTCTCCTCGAGTACCTCAAGAGCATAATTCGTCAACCTAAAGATACAACAATGAACAATTAGTTATTTCACATAGATAACTTATTTCTATAGACAAGAAGAACATTGTAATAGAGATGTTTCAGAGTTTGACGTGCTTACTGTATTCAAATAAGGGGCGCACGCGCACACGCCCGCAACTGAATCTTAGGCGTGATAGCTGAGGGCATGATGTGATATTGAAGCTGGTCGTACATGATTACTACCTCCTATGTTTCTCATATACGATAAAGAACTTGTCGTTAGCTTGTAGAAGCATAATACTTAGGTAAACAGTAGGTATAGTTATGTTGATCCTTCTCCTGACTAAAGGCTTCACTAACAACAGATTAGTTCTACAATATTGAATATCAAAGCTTGAGGGCCGGTGTTCAATCGCCCCTTAGATATTTGTATGTATATACGATAGCTTTCCAGCTACGTTGTGAATCTCCCGAGAGAACAATATGATGTGTTCCGCCAGCCGTAGCTCGTATCTCTCCTATTAGACCAGCCAACTTGATTCCCATTGACGCCCATAGATGTACACGTATTCCTGGACCACCAACTGAACTAGCCCACCATTTTTTAACCTCTTCTTTTGTGTATTCCCTCTACTTCTTAAGGCTGTTTCTTCTCTCGGCAAGATCATGCAAGTCGCCTGTCTCGCCAACCTGCACTCTTCCGCCCGAAGTCTGATCGGCCTTCTTCGGCCCCGTCCTCACAGCGCCGTCGAGTTTGTCCTTGAGTGCTTCGTCGTGAGCTTCCTTGTTGGAGCTCTGGCCTGGTTGAATGGTATTTCCCTGCGTCGATAGCTCATCGAGGATGCTACTATTCAAGAATGACGTTAGAGAGATTCTAGGTATTTCAATTTGGATACCTAGTTCCTGAGACCTCGAGAGTTTTCTACGGTGATGGAGAGAAAACAAAAAAAGGGGGGAGAGGCAACATGCTGTGTTTGGCCCGATTGGTGCGAGTCGGGTGATGTTTGCTCGATTCTAGACGAGTGGCTCCCTGGTGAATCTGTCATGTTGGTTTACGGTTTGTCCAGGTTGAAGCTATCACGAAGCGTGTAGAGTCTAGATTGATATTGCCTAGGTAGTCAGGCTGAATGTAGATAGATAGCTAAATGGAGCAGAGTTTTAGAGTTTAGATGTTTAGATATATCCCCGGAATATCATCATCCATTGGCATTAGCATCATTATCATTATCATATGTGGAGAATAATGCCGATGACGTATGTTGAGGTCATACCCATGTATGTACCTCGATATCTAATCTTCCATCTTTTGTTAAACTTAAAACAATAGTATTACATGTATTGCGAGTAAGACGACGGTTAGTTGTGCGTGAAATGACTGATATATGTTGGTCGGGACTGCTAGGAACCGAAATATATAAATCACTCCCACGCCAGTATCGTTTGGTAACCTCGATGAGTGTGCCCTACTGGGACGTCTTCAAAACAATTGGTCTTGTATCTGAGACTCCTATGTAGTCGTTTAATAGTCGTTTAATCTGTCGAGACTAATAAGACTGAAGATTCGTTGGAAAATATACGAGGTAGTGGAGGGAACGTCTTCCACAGTCGAAGTGACTATACATACCAGTCCAGAAGCGTCTCAGTATGACAGCTAGAGTCGAAAACCTAATGTGACGATACATCATGATTTGTTAGTAGTGCTGCTTTCCTTGGCTGGCTTGGCTGATGCATTGCTTGATGCTTGAAGAGAAGCGATATGATCATCGAGGATGGAGATTTCGGCATCGATCCGGAGCAGCTTCTCTTCAAGCATTGCCTCATACGCCTCGTCAGATAATGGCTTCAGGGGGCTCCATGTTCCCTCGAGCCAGCCCTTTAGCTTACTGCCACTAGTGTCAGGCTTGTTGTCCCTCAGCTGAGATAAATAAGTGCTGGTAGCCCCAAGAGTGCTAAAGAACAGAATTCCCGGTATAATATTTCTGGGCCCTCCTGTACGGTGGTCAGTGGTAATGATCAATGGAAGTCATACATTGATCAAAAAAGTCTTACGGAACATGCCACCGACCATTCCGGATACTCCGCCGGCCACTCCGCTCGCCATGATTCGATCTGACCGGTTGAGGGATTCCTCGCCACCCCATGCATGCCAAAGGAGACTTCTTGATGCTGTATTTACTTAGTGAGTAGCTAGAAACATAAGAGCTGGGAGGCAATGGACCTCACCAAAGAAGGTAGATGCAAGAGAAAACCACTGAAAGCCAGCAAACACAGCAAACAATGTTGGTGGTGCTGCTCGCATAATACCGGCACCAGCCCCAACTAACAAGCCGACCCCGCCTTAACGAAGTCAGCAAGCTCATTTCGACAAAACATAGGTTGAGATATTGCTTTACCAAATAACGTCCCCGTGCGGCATGATTGTATCGCGATGTCCTGAAGTTCCATCATAGTTGGTGCTTCATTATCATATTTACTGCCTGTATTTGAAGGCCGCCGAGGCGTTGAAGTCTGGGATGAAGAAGCCATGCCAAGATTGGGAGCACCTTGGAAACAGGTGACAATTATCGATACTAAATGATAGAGCGGATCTCCTTATGAGCCTGACTAATAATGATTTAAAGGTCTCGTTGTGTAAAGGAAAGGAGTAAAGAAGTCGAACCTGACAAATCAGGCACCGACGCTTTTCAAATTATGATCTAGCCGCCGAGAACTATTGGTATTGGAGCGGGTAGAAAATTCTTCAAGATGAAAATGAAGTTTCAATGTTTCAAGGTTAAGATTTTTTTTAGATTCACATGCATTAGTTTATAATGCGGTTTAAGTCACAGATAGAATTTTTGAACAAATCCCATAAGAGTACAAGATAATTATGGTGGGAGGGAACTACTAGGTATGTTGATTGGAGGTCGTTCCTGAGCTGAGATTTACTGTATCGTATCGAAATACCAAGGTACATACATACCTCCAAGCTTCATTCTAGGTTCTTGCCCATCAGCGACAATCAACCTTGGAACACCCTGAGCCCCTCCGTTAGCCCCTACTTGTAGGTACTTAGACCGTAGGTACCTTGACCAGCGGGATCCGATAAAATCAGACCAATGAATTATTTTAGAATGTGCGGCATGCCACAATCAGAATGACGCCCAGGTTACTGATTTGAATGAAATTTTAAAATCCAGTAAAGGGGGAGGACCGATCCTTAAACCACCAAAATTGAAAGGAGCGTGTGATAGGACCTTTTAAATCAATTTATTCTACCGCTCTGAGCCTGGCAGCAACTTCAAATGGGTAGAATCAAGGCGCTCCATCGGTAAATAAAGTGGTTTTATTAATTAATGCTGAACACAGATGTGCTTGGGTACAAAATACAAAATATGTATATAATAATATTCAAGGTCATAAGAAGGTTGGGGTCTTTCCCCTTTTTCTATATACTTATACCATTTAATTACATTAAGGAACTAACCCATGTTTACGTAAAATTCGTTAAGTACAAAACATTAAAACCCCGCCATCAAAATTAAGATTCCTAAAGGTACTTCAATAGATTGTACTGCAGAATCAAATCTCCTCCCAGCGTGCCTCATACGTTGCGTTGCGAAGAAAAAAAATTCAAGCTAACCCTCCCGGCCATTTTTTTCCACACTGAAGCATCCATTTTTTTTCTCTTTTGATTGAGGAAACTTTTCGGTCACCTTGCCAATCTCGCAAACCTTTGGCAACCACCCCGTTTCATCCCAATCACTTTTTATTTAACTGGCACCAGTGAATTTCACTGCTGCCTTATCGTGAACACACACAACATTATCTCTCATCGTTGTCCGAAGAACTAAGAATAGTTCCTTCGGTCAATTCATCTATCGCTTGCGCGCGACGACTACCACAACCGTTGCGCGTGGTTAAAACACCGCAATCATGGGTATGTCGTCGCTTACATACCTCATTTACTACCACTTTGGATTATCATGCTTACAATTGACGTAATACAGCGCCTAAGAAGAAGGAGCAGCAGCTGAAGATGCCCATCGGGGTCTTTCTTCAGGAAGACAGTCAGTCTCTACCCTCTCTTTCATTCCACATTCACCCACATCTACACCGCCATCATTATTTCCTAAATACACGACGAACCATTTACCATAAATCCCCGAGAAGAAAGGGATACGGATTTCCAAACAAAGCTGCTAACAGGAGATAGAATATGGCGGATCATGGGCTGATGAGGTGGAGGATTCTTTCGGTAAGGCATATTTGATAATACCGTTATATATACTTGACTTCGCTAATGCGGTATTCTAGGTTCCCAACCTCTACCTGCCGCGACCAATCGAAGCGGCTATTCTGGTTACGGAGCCAGTGGTGGCGATCGTGGTATGTCAACACAATATTCTGTGAACTGTTACCTAATATTATAGACCGCTGACTTTTATTTCTTTACAAGGCTACGCCACTCGTGAATCCTATGCGCATCCCACCCAGCTCCCAACCAAGCCCCCTTACACCGCTCACCTGGGTAACCTCTCTTACGAAGCCACGAGCGAGTCCGTAACCGAGTTTTTCGAGGACTGTGATATTACTAGTGTTCGAATCATCGAGGATCGCATCGAACAGCGCCCAAAAGGGTTCGCTTATGCTGAGTTTGCGAATGTCGAGGGGTTGAAGAAGGCTTTAACCCTCGATGGAAATAGCTTCCAGGGTCGCACTATCCGGGTCAAGATTGCCGATCCCCGTGAGTCTAACTACTGACGTTTTCCTTAGGGATAACTATGCTAACAAAAGTTTAGCCAAGGATCGAGACAACCGTGGCGGTGGCGAGTCGACCCGTGATTTTAGCAACTGGGAGCGAAAAGGCCCTCTGGCAGATCTCCCTTCTCGTGGCGGCGACCGACGCCCTGCAGAGTTTGGTGAGCGCCGTGGAGCTGGCTCCCGAGATGCGGCGCCTGCTGATGACGGCAAAGTCCGCGACTTCGGTAACTGGGAGCGCAAGGGCCCACTATCGCCACTTCCCCAGACCGAACGTCCTTCGGGATCGCGTGATAGTAGCCGCCCCCGAACTCACGATGCCAACAGAGGCGATTCCTTCCGAAAGGATCGCAAGACATCCCCAGCTACCTGGGGAGAAGGTCGCCAGGAAGGTCGTCAAGAAGGATCTCGTCCTCCTAGAGAGTTCAAAGATAGGCCCGAGCGCCAAGAGCGCGTCCCAACCGCGGCCGAACTTGACAGCCAGTGGCGTACCAGCATGAAGCCTGACCATGCGGTAAAGTCCCCCGGACAGTCTCGTGATGGATCTGAGGCGCCACCATCTCCAGCTGCCAGTTCGACGGCTCCGGTTGGTCGCCCTCGCCTGAATCTCCAGAAGCGAACCGTATCCGAGTCGCCCGATGTGGTTTCTCCCGGACTTCCATCTGCAACTGGCGACTCTAAAGCGAGCCCCTTCGGTGCTGCTCGTCCTATTGATACGGCGGCAAAGGAGCGTGAGATCGCAGAGAAGCGAGAGCAACACCTGAAGGAGAAGAAAGAGGCAGATGAGAAGACCAAGGAGGAGCGACGTCTTGCTAAGGAGGCTGCAGCAAAGGAGGCTGCGGAGAAGGAAGCCGCAGAGAAGGCAGCTGCGGAGCAGGCTGCCGCGGACGCGGAAAAGGCAAAGGCCGAAGCAGTTGAGGAAAAACCCGAGGCGGCCCTTGAGGCAAAGGAGGAGCCGAAGGATGGAGCTGCCCAGAACGGTGAAACTGCAGAACAGAAGGCGCCGACTAAGCCTAGGGATTCCGCGCAAAATACCAAATCCAGAGCATCCGAGAGTGGCAACTGGCGAACAGCATCGGGGGATCATCGACAAGCCCGTGGCGGTTATGTGAATGCCCAACGAGGTGGTCGCGGCGAAGGTGGTCGCGGCGAGCCTCGAGGACGCGGTGCGCCGCGAGGACCACGTGGCAACCACGAGGGCAGGCCTCCTCGAGCGAACGGGAACTCGACGGCACCACCCCCGCAACAGCCTGCTCAGGCCACATCACCTACTCCGGATGCCGAAGCAGCCCCGGCCCCGACGCAGGATCCCGAAGGTTGGCAGACTGTTTCGGGCAAGGCGAAGAACAACAATCGACGAAACCAGGGTACGCGTGCTTAAACGCGACAGCTAGCACTGTACAAAAATCAGATCTTCCATGCTCAGGCACATGGGGGGGAGTTCATTGAGATCCACGGTATTATGAACTTGCAATACAAAGAAAAAACCTCTTAATATTTTTCCTACCACTACCCCCTTTTCGTTGTGACGACTGCTTTACCACGACTCTGATCTGCTGCCACGTTCCCGTTCCACCGTACATACCAAAACTTCACTTCGGGAGTTGCTGGTAACACTAACTCACACAATGTCCCATCGTCGCGGCGTTCCTGGTGGACCGTGAGGTTTGGGTCTATGCCGTGTCGTCGGATTTGTTCTTGCGCGTTGATACTCATTTTCCAAAGTCCGTTCTCACGAAGAAGCATGGTCATCACACGATTAGCATGAGGTAAGATGAAGGCCTGATTTTTCCGTCGTCTGGTACCTGCACTACTCGTTTTCGTCTACGACATTGAACTTGATTTAGGAGGCAGGTAGGGCGGGGATGGTTCTCACCGATCAGAGAGGGCGGGTTTATTAGGGATGCCCTCTAAGAAGCCGCCTTGTTTCGGATGCTACACAAAAGTCCAGTTAGGAGTTTGCGGACAGGGTTCAGGGTTCTTTTTTTTTTCCTCTTCCTTTCTCTTATTCTTTCGTTCTTCTTTCTCTTTCGGTCTGCCGGACGAGGTGGTGGGATTTGTTCTTGATCTGGTTCCAAATCATGTAACCGGATCTCGGGCCTACGACGATTTGCGGCCAGAATGTTTTTCTCCTCGTTCCGCCCCCCCGCAAAGTATCAGACTGAAAGACAGTACCCGTTGACATAGATCTCGGCACAGGAAGAAATGTGAAACGTTTTGCGAAAATAAAATGTGTTCATGCGACCATGTATGCTTGGCTATGTAGTGACGAGGGCTTTGCTCCGGCTTGCGTGTTTTCTTATTGAGTGCTTGTAAAGCCGGCTTGACCAATGACTGTGACCCCTTTCCATTTCCCGGGCTGCATATGGCACCTTCGTCGACGAGTAGCAAACCCCTCCGTGGCCAGCAACACCCAGCCCCCCGGGAAAGCCCAGTCAGCTTTAGATGATTCACGACAACGAGGCGAGCGCAACCAATAGCCATTTAGTCCGTATTGTTCCACGATAATTAGCCACGAATCCCAGATATTTGAAAATCTAGAGTACCTCGTCAGAACCTCGCACTGGACGGATCATTTACCCAAGTAGGACCAATCTGCCATATTCGAGATGTAGCGTCCTTGGGTTGTAGTGTAATAGTTATTTGGTCCGTAGGTAACCAGCTAACGCTTCAAGTCTTTTCCTTGATTATGACCTTTTGTCGGGACAATTCAATAGGACTCCTTGAATAAAATACCGTGAACTTGGATTTTTTTAAAGCCGGATTATATAAGACCTTATAAAAGGAGACATGAACTCTTTCCTACCTAGCCGGGTCGTTGACCTAGGAGCTACCTATAACGGGAATTCTACGAAAGATTTACGGTGTAGCACGGGTAGAAATACTGCCCCATTCACACGACAAAGCTAGCATGCTTATTGGGGAAATAATCTCAGCAATGATGCTTAACTGTGAGTATTTCCTACCTAGGACAAACCCCCTCATCTCACCACCCCGCGTAAATAATCTATCTGCGTAGCCAAACTTACTTCTTAAACACCTGAGCTCCCAACCTCTCGATATCTCTTCCCTCGGTCGTGCCCTTGCCGGCAGCCTCGAGCAGGCGGGTCCAAGCGTCGGCGTCTCGGGCCTTGACGGCCTCCTCGGCCGCCTTCACGCGCATGCCGCATTTCTCGTACATGGTGATGGCGACTCCCGGCTCCAGGTTCGTGCACTTGGGGATGAAGATTGCTGCTAGGCGGGCGTTGCCTGCTTGTAGGATCTGGTTGAAAAAAGGCTGCGTAGAGATGGATGATTAGTAAGGGAATTTGAACGGAGAGAAGGGGAGATTTGAGCTTACCTCCCAACCGATCGGACTCTTTCTGCTTTTAGCAATGTCCTCGATTTCGTTCCAATCTCGTTTCGCGACCAGCGCTCGTAGTCTGCAATAGCAACCTTGTTAGTGACGGCCTCCAAACAACCTCTACGTTGGGATATGAAGGATTGCGTAAGCAACGACTTACCGAATCCACCAAGCCACCTTCTCCGGAACTTTGAATTCACTCTGAACCTTCTTTGCCTTGTTGTGGTAGCCAAGACGAATCAGCTTGAACAATGTCTGGTTGACACTCAGGCCGGTGAATGTATCGGTTAGATCCCGATCCAAGGCCTCTTGCATACGCAACAGTGTCGCCGCCTCCTTCAAGGCCGTCAGCTCGAAGTGGTTCTCCCTTGAGTCAGAGAGCAGCTTCGCAGCAAGCACCAGCTTGTCGCCCGCCGTACGGGCGTCAGGCTGGCGCAGCGCTTCGTGGACAAACACGCCAGCACCATCCACCCGGCGGTCGTCTTGGTAGTAAAGGTCCTTGAGTAACGCGTTGTCATTCTCTAGTGCCGCCGAAGACTCAACGAGGGCCGTAGCTGTCGGCCGTGCGTTGATCACGCGGAAGAAGGATGCTAGCGGGAGCTTTTTCTTCAACTGGAGTAGGACGAATAGGATTAAGTCGGAGTCGCCGCTTTCAATCGCTTTGTCAAGCGCGATTTCGTCTTCCTCCATGCTTAGTAGCAGCGGGACTTGTCGTCCAGCACGAGGCTCATGGTTTAGTAGTTCCGTAGCCAGTCGCCCGCGTCCTTCGTCGTAGGCAGCACGAGCGATAGACTCGAAGGAGATTCCTGGCTTTCCTGAAAGCTTCTCTACAACCAATCGGCAGATTGAGTCGTCATCTTCCGTTCCCATTCGGACTTTAGCGGACGCCCAGTGGACATATACCTGGTCTGTAGGTAAGTGGAGGTAACCGGCAATGCGAAGTGCAAGCAAATATTCATGACGATTAATAAGTCTCTGGATAAGCCCTTCAGGCGTTAGACGCTGGTATTGTTCGTAAGATAGGGGCAAGCCGATTTCATAATATCGTACAGCGTTGATCACCCGCAATGTCTCGCACATATCAACGAAGTCGTCGCTATTGTAAATATCAAGTACCGATTTGCCGAATGATGCGGCTTTGAGTAGTTGTTTCTGCCAGTGAATATTGAACTCGTGTCCAGCAGCAGCGACGCACGTGTCAACTGCCTCCACGAGATTCGGTCTTATAAGCTGGATGTTATCATCTGCTTTTGGGGACTGATTCTCGAGCTGTTCTACGGCATCGAGCAAAACCGAAGCAGGCGACTCACTACCGTATCGGAATACTTCATCCGTGACATCAGGTACTTTCTGGAGAAAGTCACAAACGTCATTAGTTAGAAGTCGAACACCATCGTGATCTGTAGTCAAGTTAGCAGGGCGTAAATAAGGTGACTTCGTAGCGAAGTTTGTAGCTTACCTGCAATTACGTGGACACGGCCTTCATAGACGTAACTTGCCACAGCGTTATTAGGCCCTACGACGTTCACTTCGTCCTCCCACGCAATGACGACAGCATCATTACCACACCATTCCACATACTTGGGTGTAAGCTGAGATCGAGAATCGTGTTCGCTCAGCCGGCTCTGGAAGTCTGCAGTGATTACGTGTGCTTTCCCGTCTAAGGCATAGAGGGCAGCAAACTTTCCATTCGGTGAGACACCGATGTGTGAGAAAGGACCGATATCAAGGAATCGATCCTCGCATTCGGTTTTATCCACGACGTAAACGGTCTTGCCAATGCTTAGGAGCACCTCTACCGATCTCGATAGTGTGAAGTTCGGGGCGATGATGGCCCATGCGTGAACTTCTCCCTCCGGCGACGACGCGAGCGCCTTCGGTCGTGGCTCATCGTATGAGGAGACAGAGATGAGGACGTTGTTGGTGAGCAAGGCAACCATGCCGTGATCATAAAATTGACATGAATGAACACCGAAGTCCTCGGCCTCGCGACCGAGAGAGAATTGGGTAAAGTCTCCTTGAAGGTTGTAATAGCACCTCACAGTCCCTTCGTAGCTCACAACCAGAAGCTTCTCATCTTCCGACCAGCCAAGGCCTTTAATGGATCCTTTATCCCAACCGATGCTCTTCAACAGCTTACCAGCGCAGCTGTATATGTCAATGCTGGGTTTTGACGACTTGGACGGCTGGTAAGATACAATCTTGGTGTCATCTCGACATATTGCTATATCCAGTTAGTAATATTCCGGGTTTCAATACAAGCACATAGAGAAGTTGTCTGTAGTATATGAGCTCTCCAAAGGAGTGGGGCGCTCCCAGTACTGAGATCCAGTTCCATCAAATCCATAATCATATACATATATAGTATTACAAAGAAGAGAGCCTTCGAATTAATTATAAAGAACAACAAGATAATAGTGATTGTTAAAAATGTCTCTTACCTACAGCGCCACCATATGGAGCGCCAGCAACGATATAGTTGTCCAGGTCGAGATCTTGATCGAATATCGCGGTATACAGCTGAGTCTTGCGGTAAAATCTATCTCCCACCTTCTCCCATCCTGCTGTTGGATGCGTCGCTTCCATATTCACTCTACCTCATCATCTTGATATCATAGTCGAATAGTCGATAATCACGTCTTGGGTTCAAGTGTGTGACATGATATATTACACGTGAGTATTTGTTCTCTGTATGCAGAAAGATGAATTAAGATGAATGATGGAAGCTTGAGCTTGGGTAATAATACATAGGTACCTCCATGTAGATAGTAGGTGTCGGATAAAGCTCGGATCACTTAGGCACCTACACAGCTAGGTACATAATCCGGCTATTGAACTTCGACCATTGAAGTTATTCAAAAATCAATCCATGTTTTAAACATAGCAAGGAAATAATCTATAGCTATAGGTATTAATGTTCACCATATACATTAAGGAGTTGGTGTATTTATCCAGGATATTTCATGAGTTTTTCTCAGGCCTAGACAGATCAATACGATCATGCATATTGTAAATTGCAAGGAGAGCCAGTAGAGCAAATGCTTTCAAAGTGTTCAGCCATCATAGAGAATAAGTGAAATGGCTATTTATTGGACGTGATATACACCAATTTATTGACTGTTAACTATCTAGCATAGTCGACTACGGCACGTATCTCCTTTGATGTCTTCTCCAAATATCCCAGGGCTATCTCACCTAAGACAACCTAGGCTTCCGTGGCGCCGTTGGCCGCACCTGAGACTTCAACATAGCTTGCAGTATTTCTACCACATCGCCTAAGCTTGAATCAAGATGTGTAGCATATAATCTGATCCGTAAAACATATCGTTTTCGGTAGCCTATTAAAAAGGTTAATTATAACTACCTAATGGTAGTCGTTGCGAGCAGATAACTTACTTTACTGTCTTGTCTAGGTAACATCGATCTTCAGTCTAAAGCTGACTGCCGTTACTAGCTGGCGCTGGAATGTGCATATCTGAAAAGACCATGAACTAGGTAGCGTCTTGTGCATAGTTGGGCATCCATGGGACAGCCTTGATCCAGTTTCTCCGGTACTAATAGACCTCAACCCTTGCGACCATATCGCTTCTCCATCATTTTCTTGTAGTGGCCCTTCTTGCCGCTTGTCTTGTCGGCTTGAATCTGGCCATACTTGCTCTTGAATCTGCGGGTAACGTCCTCGGTCTCTAGAACCTCTTCAAGAAGCGTGCGCTTCCTCTCCTTCTTGGTTAATCTGGCATTGAAGAAATCTGTCGGCCCCTCTACAATCGTTCCAACTGAAGAGAACTCGGGCACCAATGCTCTCGAACTGTCCTTACGGTAGAATCGCTTCGAGTCTAGTACATCGCGCATGCGTAATAATTGTAGATCCTTCTTGAGTTCAGGAGTGAGATCGGTCCGGGGAAGATTAAACCAGGAGGATCCGGCATCTGTCCTAACAGCCTGAAAGCGAGTTAGCGACCAGCTTTCAAACAAACCAAACAAGAGGAATCAGGTATAGAGTTTAGAGTCAGAGTAACTATGATATGGATCTATCATTGTAGCGTGGTAACATTACCCATAACGGGAATAATCACCACTTCAATAAATTGGAATATAAATTTCATCATAAAAGGACGATGCCAGGAACATGATTAGGTGGACTGCACGAGATTCAAGACGTACCATTTCTTTTTTCGGTCTTCGAGCCTCGGGTATCCGTACTGACAACTCTTCCGATTTGGAGTTAATCTTTGAGGGGGGTAATGCGGTCGACTTCTTTGCTGTCTCTGGCTTGAGATTCTTCACAACGTCCGACTTGGATGGAGCTGCAATAGCTTTGTCATCTTGACCCTGGCATTTTGCTTGCAATCTTGTTTCAGCTTCCTTGAGAAGTTGATCGATTTGGTCATCCGATAGATTGTCCATGGTATCTATATCCGCCATGGTGGGCGGCGACTCAATTTGTTAACGGGAGTTGACGACCCCAAAGTTTGAGTGAGTGCAAAATAAAATTTGTAGCTCTAAAAGAAATAAAATTTCAACTTGGTAGACTGTGGCTGAACTATTACCTAGAACGAGGCGGTGTTCTACCTGCATGTGGCTATGTTTTGTACATATGTACCTACCTACTCCCGTCGTGCATGGACCTGAGAATTCTGCGGGGTTTGGTTGGTAGCACGAACCTTGAACACGAATGGCAGAAAAGGCTACTGCAACCTATCGATAGCGGCGGAGTTGCCTGTCAAGGTCTCCCGAGCTCACACCCCTAATCCTTGCAACACACCCCCCAACCTGCTGTACGAAGCCAGGTGGAAGCTTCCACTTTCCCCAGTGTCCTTTGCGGGCTGCGGGCTACGACTTCACATTTCAGTTGAAGTTCTGCGGTCGCTGATGCCCAACCATATTGCCAGCGCATTGATTCCCATCGAGGCTGCCCAGTTTTCGTAGCCAGCCCTACAACGTAAAAGCGCATCGAAGATCCGAACAATTCTAGAAAATCCATTCGCGTCATTGCCCAATCCCGACCAACACATACTTACAAAACCTTACACATACATAGAGCTAATAAACAGCCTTGAGTTGTTTGATCGGACTGATCAGATCATTTTTGAATGCATCAATACATCAAATACATTTGATTACATACATGCTGGACATACATAACAACGTACAATTCATAACTTATAAGTCCACGAGCATAAGGACTCTCAAGTTTATCTTTCTTTTTTCTCTTTTCTATTAATCTCTGAATATTATTCGTATTATTCAACTCACTCAACCCTTTGGTTGGAGGAGAAAATAATAATATTCAAAGAGAAGAGAAAGAGTGGACAAGACCGACGACACCTTAAGTTGGAACATCCAATACAAGTCCCAGGTTCCAGGTTCCAATCCAAGTCCAGGTCCAGGTTCAGGTTCAGGTTCAATCAACTGGAAGAAGATACAAGAGAACAAAAATAGTGGACGTCTCGGAGCGAGCCGCAACGTGAGCAAACTTCTGACTAAAAAAGAACTCGGGAACGAATAATAATTCTTCTAGACGAAACAAAAAGGCAGAAAGGCAGAAAAGCAGAAAATCAGAAAATCTAAAATAAAATATCACGCGTGATAAGAAGGATTACCCTCGACCCAAATCGCACAAACATCCCATTCGACTTCTCAAACCCCCCCAGAATCCCAGACACCGCCCAATCAATCATCCACTCTTCTCTTAACCTTGGGAAGCTTGGTCACTCTAGGTCACTCCCGCCCCAACCCCCCTCGTCCAATCAATCCCGCCAATCCGAGCTTCGAACCTGAATACTTACTGGTCCAAAAAGCTCATTTGTTACATCACCACGCGCACCAAAGCTTCCATCTGGGGCCTGTGTAAACAATACAAACAGTCCTTATTTTTTTTCTCCGCCGTCGGGAAGTCTGTCTACCCACAGTGATACCTACGAGGAACTCTCGGCAAACGAAAAAAAAAGGGAACCACTCGACTAAAGAAAAACAAAAAAAACTCGCTAGTAACTTAGTGGGTGTGTCGTGCGCGTGCGTGCAATACCTAAACATCGCGCAAAGAAGTTCTCCGTTTGCTCTGTCAGCCCCATCGACTCTTTGTGTCTTGCCCTTTTCGCGCGGCTTTTGAAATACTCGGCGCTTCTTCTTCGTCTGCGCACTTAAGGTTGTAAGACCAGCGCGCAATTCTTTCAAATCAAATACAATGGATCAATCCTCGTCGAGTCACCCGCAGTCATCGCGAGGAGGTGGTGGAGGGGCTGCTCAATATGATATAGCTCATGGAGGTCATTATGGTAAGTACCTCTCAATCGCATTCATCCGTTGCGAGTTTCCTTCCCTCGTGCGACGTCGCTAATCATCTCTCCTTCTAGGTGCCAGTGCAGCAGTGAGTCCCACCACTCTCTCCCACTCCCCCCTTCTCTCATCCCGTCTCCCGCCACTCGTTCCTCTCCGCCTAACTCTTCCAGCTCTCCCTCTCCCATCCCACTATCGAGCCTCATTCTATCCAACCTACTAACATAACCTGTCTAGCTTGCAAATTCCGGCTTCGCACCCGCCGAACTCTACACAGGGCCTTGGGCCAATGTACACCAGGGTCTACACGGTCAATACAAGGATATCCTGACCACCTACTGGCAAAACACGATCAACCACCTCGAGTCTGATCAACATGACTACAAATTACATCAGCTACCCCTTGCTCGGATCAAGAAGGTAATGAAGGCCGACCCTGAGGTGAAGATGATCTCAGCGGAAGCGCCCATCCTGTTCGCGAAGGGGTGTGACATATTCATCACGGAGCTCACGATGCGGGCGTGGATCCACGCCGAGGAGAACAAGCGCCGGACGTTACAACGGTCCGACATCGCCTCCGCGCTCGCGAAGAGCGACATGTTCGACTTCCTGATCGACATCGTGCCCCGCGAGGAGGCGAGCCACGCTAAGCGCGCGAACCCCGCCCAGACGCAATCCGCCCAGGGCGTGCCGTCCGCGGCCCCCGGCGGCCAGATACCGGGCTCGCACGGCCTGCCCGGCGCCGCGAACCACATGGCCGGCGACTACGGCATGGGAGGCCACGCCATGGGCGGCGACCAGGAGTACCGCGGCCCCATGTACAACCAAGTCCAAGCCGGCCCCGGCGGCCCCTACAGCCAGCAGCCCCCGCAGCCGATGTACAGCGACATGGAGGGCATGTACGGCTACCCAGGGATGCCTCAACAGCAGTAGAACTACAATCATTACTGGGGAGCCCCACCTCCTTAATGGCGTGAAGAAGAGGAATACAGAAGGAAGGAAGGAAGACAACAGAATCCGACAAAGTTTGCTTCACCCAGGTTCTAAAGGGACGGCGGGGGAGACACACAAAAAGTACATTCCAGAAAAATGACTTTCAGTGAATAATACTAGGGGACACATGTTCTTATTATGACAGTATGGCGTAGGGGTTATAAGGTCACCGGAGCTGCGTAGGGTGCATACTTTGTGCTGCGGACTATATGGCAATGAATGCAATCGAATTGATTTTTCCTTTTTTTTTTACTTGACTTGCAATAGATGCCGTTCATGATATATGTACCTATGCCGATGTGATGCTAGCCTACCATGTCTACTTAGGTTGCCTGCCCGCCTTACTTAGTGCCAAACCGTGACGACAGATTTGATGAGAAGTTGGCGAATCGCTGGGCGGTCTGGCCCGGGTTCGCGATGTGCTGAGTAAGTCTATCATGTGTCAGCCATGCCTACGGTATTAAACTTTCAAAGGAGTGAAAAGAAAAGAAAAGACAATAAGGAGGCAACTCACTTTTCTAGTAGGATGGGGCCGTTCATAGCATCCACGCGTCCGTACTTTTTGTTCCTGGTCGAGATGTCGAAGAACTCGTCCGTGTTTTCCGACTGGAGTAGTTGGATTGTCTGTTCCAGCTCGTCCAGGTTAGACCGAAGCATGAACCCGTTTTCGAGGCCGTCGACGAAGGTTGTCAAGTGCTGGGCGTCCATCGAGAGCGCTGCAACGCCGTTCGGGTTGATCTTCTTCACATCGGGCGAGAGGGGAAGAGCCTATGGTTTACTAAAATTAGAAAACGATTGGGGGACAGGGCGGAAGATGGAAAAGTCAACGACGTAGGTGGTAACTAACAAGAATTTTATTCGCTGCGTGACTGAGGGCGTCGAAGTAGATAAGCTCCTTGATTTCTCTTGGCAGCCCCAGTAGCGTCGAGTTCATAATATTCGAAAGATACCTAGTCAGAGTCTGCATATAATTACTCGGCTCTGAAGGGCGATTATACGCTGTCCAGTCGTACTCTGCAGTTTCCACTAGATCATCGATCTTGGAGTTCACGAGTTCGAAGATGCGCTTTTCGGCGGTCTTCTTGTTCTCCCTAAACTGCTCAGTAGCTGCCAGGGTAAGAGGGCCGCCTGCAGATGCCGAAGACCGTGCTCGGATCAGGAGTTGCTCTAGCTCTTGACAGGCAATCTCGAAATGTTCCAAGTTGATCAGGATCTGTATTATCTGGCCCAAGTATTGCGAACTCAGTCTCTCCACCAGAGACTTGCACACCTTCTCGGTGAGGAGCTCATCGAGTGACTAGTAGCGCAGGATTAGCAGCTACGGCGTCAAGGAAACCATTGCATGTGAGAAATACCTTGCGTAGTGTGTCGTCGATTTTATTCGGGTGCTGGAAATGGTCGTCCGAGAAGAAATAGAACTGGTTGAGGAAATTTCTAATATCGATACAACACAGAGGATACATCTGAGAGAAAGGCAGAACGCAGGGAAACCTATGACAGTTAGATCGAAGATCGATATCGAAGGAGTGGCATGCTATAGTCTTACGTGACTTCCTCGACGGGCTTATCTGGGGCAAACCAGCTGACATTGGCCACCTTCTCATATTCTTCTCTAGTATTGATGGCCATTGGCATGTAATCATCAGTCGAGACAATCTTCTAGAATAGTTAGCTCCGTCAATGTCCTCACAATGTGAGCGAGCTCTCTTACCTCTTGGAAGTCTTCACTAAACCTTCTCTTCAGAAGTTCAGCGTATCTATCGAATAGATCGACTAAGAACTCATCAAGTCTCGAAACAGAATATCCCCACCCCTAGAAAAAAAAATTAAGCTGAAAAGTCACCGTATAGAAAGGCGCAATTGCTTACCTCCATCGTTAGGATAAAGAGATCGATGCGTCCTTTGATGTTTAGAAGGATTTGTGCATCATTGACATCACTCAACGCCTTGGAGGTCAGGGATATTGCCGCAGAACACATCGAGTCCCATAGTTCCTCAACCTGAAAGTGTCAGCGCTTTTACTCAATAAACAGTCGATTATCTCACATCAATGGCTGAGCGCAACTGGGGAACTTGGCGCATTGTTGCCTTTTCAATGATGGCGAATCCAGCCATGCCCTCGAGCAGACTGCTTAACGAGGATTCGTCATCGGTCGTAAGGCTCACAGAGCTCGGTATAAGCAGTTCTTTTTGTCGCCTTCTAGTGGCAGCATACTCGGACCGGAATTTATCACTCTGCCCCAACGCCTCATGAATATGCAGAGCTTCGAAAAGGGGTGTAAAATCGACCTTACGGCTATGTTCAGTAAAATAGACCTCACAAATATACCAGGACCAGCGTAACCTACTCTCAGCTCCTCATTATCAAGTACATCAAATTCCTCGCTTTCATCGAAGACCAGCTCGATGGCAGAGTTCAACTTGAAACGAGTCAAAAATGCATCCTTCTCCGAACGCTCTCGTTGTCGAGTACGGCGCATCTCTGTGTGATAGAAAGCCACCTCTCCAACGAATTGCGAAGTCTCTCTGATGCGGAACAACCAAGTATTGAGGTCGGTCATGACTGCTTCAGATATAGTTTTCTGGGAGGCTGGGATTGACTTCTGTATCATATTCGCAAGTTGGTGTTGGGTGGCATAATTATTCTGTATTATTGGAATGAGAAATTCGTTCTGGAGGTCATCGAGAGACTTGAGAGCGGCATAGTATTTCTTTTTGCGGATCAGTTCATGGGCGTTATTGACAGCATGTAAGATCTTGAGGGACTCTTTTAAGGCATCCGATACATCGGAAATGTTCTCTCGTACGGCTCGTGTATTGACCAATGCCTGCTTCTGTTCTGCCAACTGCTCTGTGCTAGCTTGAATGGACTGGTTCAATTCGAGGATATCGGCAGTCAAGGCGACAGTTCGCTCGCGGACGTTTTGAAGATGGTTGACAGAACCCAGAAATTCCTCGTGTTTTGTCAATCCTATCCTTTCGATCTCAGTTTCCCGATCTTCAGCATATTGTGATAGGTTCTGGGTGAGGTCTGTCGCTCGATGGGTGGCTGTCGCATCTTTCATAACAGGTATTAATTGATCTAGGAATTCGGCATCTGAAGTAGAGAGAATTATCTGCTGGACAGCAGAACCGTAATCATCGAAGTTCTGAACTCTTCGTGGCATCATGATGGTGGATGGTGACCTAGTCGCATCGCAATGCCACCGGATACGTCGTACGGGTACGGATTACAGTGGGAGGTTAATAGGGATGCTTCAACAGAAGGGGATCCTTCATGGTTGAAGCCCCAAATATTTGCTATAGAGGTAGGTAATCAACTCAGTTTCGAAATTTAGGTAGGTTTTATAGATTCAAATATTGTATCTAAGAACTAGGAAGAAACTCGCAAGATTGAATGATATTATGTTCTACCTGGGTGACTAAAGGTATTGGATGACTTGGATGGATGGCACAGGAAGGCGACACAGAGCTACCTGCTACATGTGTAACTACAGCCACCCCGTCGCCCCACATCCTTAGGGCGTGTTTTGCGCGGAAAGCATTGCTTATACTTATGGCCGTGCACTCGAAGTACTTAAGCGGGCAAAGAATATTCCCGCTTACGGTACTTTA